>PVJC01014358.1:0-36605 GCA_004026665.1 Murina feae | reverse complement strand
TAGCACCTGGCTAGCCACCGGAGAATGCACTTCTTGCAAAAGATGTGGCTGCATGGCAACCTCACTGGCTTCTTGAGAACTCCATGGCAGACAGAGCACAGAAAGTTGCTGTCCGGAGGGCTGGTGAAGAGGTTGAGATCATACCCGCCACTCTGAAAGGACAGGCCAGCATCAGGGGCTCGCTGGGACCTGAATCTGGTCACCCATCTCATACGCCAAGAGGGAGAGCCCAGCAAGCTTTGGGTAAGGGAGGTGGGCCATGTGAGGGCCTCAAGTGGAGGGGTGGGTGAACACTCACTTGGAGGGCCAAGACCTTTAAATACTAATCCCCAGCTTTAGAAGCTGGTCTCGGCCTGGATTTACTCTTGGCCAGAGTCCTCTGAAAGCTTTCCTTATTCCACTTGGGAGCTTGTAAGCCACTGTCCACCCTTTCTCAACGTGAGAATTGGACTTCAGCTCTGGGCAAGTCTCTGGATTTAGGCACAAATATAAGGGCCAGAGGCAAGAGGGTCTTGAACTCACCATGATATGTGTCCAGACGGCAGCTTCTGACCCCTGGGGCTGAGGAGCCTCCATTTCACAGGGGGAGTGGGCCGACATCACAGTGGCATTGTCCCAAAGCAGGCCAATCACAGTCCTGACCCAGGGCCCACTGGGACTCTGCACCTCCTGGCTCTTAACTCCCCTCTCTCAAAGGGCACAGACCTGGGGAAGGTCCCTATAGCCCCTGCTTTGATGGTGGCTGACCGCTGATGCCCAAACTCCGAGGGACAGTATCCCCAAGACTGAGGCTTCCGCAGGAATGAAGGGATGGCTCCCCTCTCCCTCCTAAAATAGTGCTGCCCTGGCAGCTGGTTGTCCAAAAGCTCAGGGGCTTTAGGATCTAAGACCCAGGACACAGACCAGGGAAGTGAGGACCAGATTGCCACACCACCTACATACAGAACAGGAAAGAGCTGGCCTTTGGGAAAACCTCCCCGGGTAGGTAGGCCTGTGAGAAAAGCATGGGGAAGTCCACTGAACCCGAGAGACCAGGATGTTCCAACATATAAAGCACAGAACAGAAAAGTGTATTTCCATACTGTTATGGGGCAGCCCGCAAGAGACCACCGGAGTCAAATGGTAGAATTTAGGAGCCTTTATTTGCTGGCCCGCAAACTGCAGCCCGTACCTCCTCACCGGGAGCCTCGGAACTGCAGCAGCGACCAGGTATTCAGCGAACCTTTTATTCTCACAAGTCACAAAGCGCCGTGGCTGGCCGTTTCTTAGAATTGGCAGGCTGAGCAATTCAAACATTACAAAGAAACTGGTACCAAGAAAGGGGAGTGAGAGTTACGCCTGGCTGGAGCGTGTCCGACTAGACCCTTGATTTCTACAAGTTCAATTTTAAGCAATTAGCAGTTACTGTTACTTCTTTGGTTTTAATCTATCTTAGCCTTTGCTTTCCAAGTTTTCTATTCTAGTACACATACTACTGAGAGATTCTCGCATCAAACCCTCAAGACCCTAACCCTGTCCTGCGTGAAGTTACCAGGGAGGCCCTGTTGGACCTGGGACTCTTACGCTCCTCTCCTTGCTAATGGCTAGCAGGCCAGGCGGGACTCCCATCAAGCTCAAGGTACTTTATCTGCTCTCCGTGGGACCTGCGGAGTCACCCACCCACCGAGGAGACGCGAAGCTCCACCCCCGTGTGGCACCCGAGGTAGGACAGGGCCGGCTAGCAGGAAGAAGTGCCCTCCGCGGGTCTCTCCACGGCACACACTGATCTTAGGGTCCACAGACGCATTTTTCAGAATGACAGGCAGGGAACCAAAAACACCCACATGCGCATGAGCTAGACCAACAGCTTTATTAAAAAATTAAGACAGAGATAAAATAAATTAAGTAGCTGAGAAAGAGGGCAGCGAAGTCTCCCTACTGCCACGATCGATCCTGGCGGCGTCGGCCTCAGGCTTGGGGCATCCGGGAGTCCTGCGGGCAGGAAGCGGGGTGAGGACCGGACAGGAGAGCACGCGACCCGGAACACGCAGAGCCCCGAGCCGCGGTGCGTGTCGGGGCCTGGGTTTCACCTCCCCACATCGTGTGGACAGTGAGCTGAGGCCCCCGGTGACTCTGGGCGCCGAATCTCACCCACGGTCACGGCCAAGGCCGCGGGTGATTTTCAACCAACGCCGACCTCCCGACCGCCACCCAGCGAGCTCCCTGCCCACGAGCAGACGCGCGGACCTACCTGCAGCCTGAGACGCCGCGCGCGCCGCGGAGCGGCCTTTATAGTGACTCCGCGGACCCGGAGGCGCGCAGGCGCACACGGAGCTGACGGGGCCCCGAAGAGCCAATCACAAGCTGTCTTAGAAGCGCTGGGAACACTCGCGATAGGCAAGTTGCGGCCTAGTTCTCGCGGCACTTGGCGCCGTATAAATCCTCCCTCCCAGCAATCTTTGTTCTTCTTTTCCGACGAAACACGTGAGTGTTCGCGCTCAGGGGTTGGGGTCGGGGCCTCCGCGGCGGCGATCCGCGGACATCGGGCTGGACCCGGGCTGGTGTGACCGCGTCTTGGGCTGGAGGGAGCCCCAGTCCAGGCGACCGCGAGTGCCAGGGCCTTGTTGATTGTTTTTTGTCGCTCACTTTAGCAAATGGCGGATGACGCCGGTGCTGCGGGAGGCCCCGGAGGCCCTGGGGGCCCCGGAATAGGAGGTCGCGGCGGCTTCCGTGGAGGATTTGGCAGCGGCATCCGGGGCCGGGGTCGCGGCCGGGGTCGGGGCAGGGGCCGAGGCCGCGGAGCTCGTGGAGGCAAGGCCGAGGACAAGGAGGTAGGTGCGGGCTATGCGCGCCAGACGGCCCCGTGGGCGGCGCCGGGCTTTCTGTTTCTGCTCTCCTCATCCGCGCCTTTTCACTCCAGTGGATCCCTGTCACCAAGCTGGGCCGCCTGGTCAAGGACATGAAAATCAAGTCCCTAGAGGAAATCTACCTATTCTCCTTGCCCATCAAGGTAATAAATTCGTGGGTCCTTTTATCCCTCTCGGGTGTTAGGCAGGTGCAGCCTTGGGTCTCGTTTGGTCTCGGGTCTCGAGATGAGATTTGTTTGATGGTTTGCGTGAGTGTATGGGTAGCGGGTCTCTGACGTTGGGTTTTCAACCTGTAAAGGGAAGACTGGTCGGTCAGAACAACCAATTCTACAAGGAAGCCAAGTTGTCTCGCAATGACTGATGTCCAGAGATGGTGTTTATTTTAATCGTGTTTTTTTTTTCTCCCCACAAATCCCATTTCTCGCAGGAATCTGAGATCATTGACTTTTTCCTGGGGGCATCCCTCAAGGATGAAGTCTTGAAGATCATGCCTGTGCAAAAGCAGACCCGTGCTGGGCAGAGGACCCGGTTCAAGGTATCCCAGCCATCTTGCGCTTCCCTGGGCTGTTTCTGCCGCGAGCATGAGGCTCTCTCAGCTCTGCACTGTTACACTTGCTTTCACACGTGTGACTTTCGTAAAGGGGAGAGAGAGAAAGGCTCTCCTCAGGACCTCAGGTTGGCCTCATAGTGGCCAGCCTTTCCCTGAGGGGTGCAACAGGCCCCGGGGAGGTGGGGTGGTGGTGACTGAGGCTGTGCAGGACAGTGGACCATCAGCCACTTCAGTCTCTTCACAGGCGTTTGTCGCCATTGGGGACTACAACGGACATGTCGGTCTGGGTGTGAAGTGCTCAAAGGAAGTAGCCACTGCGATCCGTGGGGCCATTATCCTGGCCAAGCTCTCTATTGTGCCTGTGCGGCGAGGCTACTGGGGAAACAAGATCGGCAAGCCCCACACCGTACCTTGCAAGGTAGGCTGCGTGGTGGTGACTGGAGGGGTGGGTCTTCGTGGCAGTCTCTCCAGCCCCGGCCTTCTGACTCCAACCCTTTCAGGTGACTGGCCGCTGTGGCTCTGTTCTGGTGCGCCTCATCCCTGCCCCCAGGGGCACGGGCATCGTCTCGGCCCCTGTGCCTAAGAAGTTGCTGATGATGGCCGGTATTGACGACTGCTACACCTCGGCCAGGGGCTGCACTGCCACCCTGGGCAACTTCGGTAGGTGGCCTGTGAGCACTGCTTAATCACAACATGGGTGGTTGGTGGCCTATTTTCAAAGAGAGTTGAAAGCTCTAAATGCAGAGTAACCTCACTAGGATCGGGACAGCTTTGCCTACATCAGAATTTGGGTAAATCCACCAACGCTTTTCCCTTTTCTAGCCAAGGCAACCTTTGATGCCATCTCTAAGACCTACAGCTATCTCACCCCAGATCTCTGGAAAGAGACGGTGTTCACCAAGTCTCCCTATCAGGTACGCTGCCCCCACTGCCTTGTTAACTCATGCAAGTGCGGCATGGGTCTGGCTCTACAGCGAAAGCCTTGTCTGTCTTTCTAGGAGTTCACTGACCATCTTGTAAAGACCCACACCAGAGTTTCTGTGCAGAGGACCCAGGCTGCAGCTGTGGCCACCACATAATTTTATACAAGAAAAATAAAGTGAATTAAGCCTGCTAACAATTGCCTTTTATTTAGTCTCATCAATGAGTCAAGGTTGAGGACCAAAGGTGACACCAGAAACGGGTTTTATTCAGTAAGAGACGGTCGTTCATGTGGGAGGGGACTCAGTGAGCAGCAGCAGCCGCTCTGGCGGCTTTCCTCTCCTCCAGCATCCTCTGCTTCTGTTTCGCCAGGCACTTCCTGGCTGAATAATGGGCTCCTAATTCATGATCTGGGAAGAGATGAATGTGTCAAAGACAGTTACTGGCAGAGGGGACTTGGGGCACAGTGATTCCCTCTTACACCCCCCGCCCCCAGGCTTGGGGGAAGAGAGGCAAGCACATGGACTTGGGAACTGATTACTCCAGGGCCCCAGGGCAGCGAGCGGGAGGGTCGGGCTGAGGGGAGGCTCACTCACAGCGGTCCTGGTAGGCCTTGGCCACCTGGGCGAACTGCTCCACCTCCTTCGCACAGTTCTGCTTGTAGTTCTCACCCTCCCTCTGCTGACAGGCCTTCAGCCTTTCCTGGATAATGTTGACAATTTCCTGATCAACTTTGCTGAAAGGAAAAGGAACAAGAAAGGTGGTCTACAAAGAGTCGTTTCTCTGCCCCCAGGAGAGAATGAAAGCATGGGTTGGACCCTGTCTGGCCCCTCCACCCCCAACATCTTGGGCCGCTGTGCAGGGCTGTTCCCCAGTCAAGGGCAGGACATACTAGTCTCTCCTCCATTGCATTTCTGCTTCAAACATGCACAGGATGTCCTTTTCCTTGCACTCGGTGATGTCCGGCACCCGGCGGTACTGGCGGTGGTAGTAGTAATACTTGTTTTTTGCGTGCTGCTGCTCTATGAACTCTGCAAAGAGATGCCCCAGACTCAGGTCCCACGCTTTGGTCAGGGCACAGACGGACTCTGCTTTACTGCTGATAAGCCTCGGGAGGGGCGGGTTTCCCATGTTCCCAACGTTCCCCAAGGCTGGCAAGTGAACTGCCTCCAGGGTAGGCTGGGAAGGGCAACTGGGTTTTACGGAGCTTCCCCTCCACCCCACCCCCAAAAAGAAAGACCAACAAAACCAAAACCCTGTGGGGCAGGTCCTTATTCACAGATGAGACTGAGACGCGGAAGGCAGCCAGCCCCTCCCAGACCCGCCTCCGCGGTGCGGACCGAGGCTCCCACGGCGCCACCAGCGGGGATCCTGGTCCCGGTCCTGCCACCGCTCACCGGGCCTACACGCCCCCCCGCGGAGATTAACAAGTTGGACCAGGGCAGAACAGCAACACAAAGGGAGCGGGTGCCCTGCCTCTCCCCGACCCTGGGACCTGGTTGGCTGACCTTATCCTCCCTAACAAACGAGCACGCCATGCACACCGAGCGTTCTGTCTAATGAATGGCGTTGGTTAGGTTAATATGGATGAACTGCCAGGCACGAGTGACCAGGGCAGGACGGGCTCCGGGCCGCCTCCCCCCCGCCGGGGATGGCTGAACCGGCAACCGGGCAGCAACTGCTTCAATCTTGACACGGAGCAACTGGGGCACAAGTCACGGCCCATCCAGGCTGCGAGGAACTCCGCCATCACCCGGCCACCCGGTTACTCTGCAGGCGTGCAGCGGGTGAGCAGAGAACCCCCTCATTGCAAAACCCGCTTGCTGACACCTGCACACAACGCAGGATGGGCAGCGGGCAGGGAGACGGGCCTGACGCCCCAGGACCCGGATGACGCGATGGGCAAACCACCCCGACACCGGGGCCGAGTGGGAGTCCCCCAAGCGGTCTCGGAAGGGGGCGTCCCCGAGGCAAGGCCTGGGGGCGTAGTTGGGGTCTAAGTAGGCGATGAGGCCCGAAGATCTACGGGTGGGCGCCCCGGGCTGCGGCGGGGTGTCCAGGTTAGGCCACGGGGTCCGCAGGTCCGGGGCACTCGGGGAGCGGCGGGGACCGGGTGGAGCCCGTACCTCTCACGAGGGTCACAGGCCGGTCCACGAGGAGGTCGAAGGCCTTTGCCACGTAGGTGATGGGGTTGGGCAGCGAGGTTTGCGGCGAGGGCGCCGGCGTGCGGCGCGGGGGCTCGGGGTACACGTCCTTGTCCCAGCGGTCCGGCATGGCGGCGGCTCCCGGCGGGATCAGCCTCGGACACACCGTCCCCGGCTCCGCCTCAGCAGCGCGGCCCTGTCCGCCCGCCGCAAAGGACGCCGGAGGGCGACTGCGCCTGCGCAGGGCGGGCGGTGCTCGCGAGGCAACACGGGACTTGCTCTGGACACGCCCACCTTCCGGCTCGGCGAGCCTCACAGCGTGGGCGCCCCCTCGTGGGACGGAAGCGCCAATGCACATGTGGCGCCCGCCGGGGCTCCTGCTTACAGTCTAAAAACAAGCCCTGGCCCTGACCGGTTTGGCTCAGTGGTTAGAGAGTCGGCCTGAGGACTGAGGGGTCCCGGGTTCGATTCCGTCAAGAGGGCATGTACCTTGGGCACATCCCCAGTAGGAGGTGTGCAGGAGGCAGCTGAGAAACATCTCTCATTGATGTTTCTAACTTTCTATCCCTCTCACTTTCTCTCTGTAAAAAAATCAATGAAATATATTTAAAAAATAAATAAAAACAAGCCCTGGCCGGTGTAGCTCAGAGCGTAGGCCTGCAGACTGAAGAGTCCAGGATTTGGTTGCGGGCTCTGTGCCCAGTAGGGGGCGTGCAGGAGACAGCTAATCAATGATTCTCATCATTAATGTTTTTCTCTCCCCCCTCCCTTCCTCTCTCTCTAAAATATTTTAAAATAAATAAATAATATAAGGAGACTGAATAAGTAAACTACTAAGGCCTGTGCCAAGTGTAGTGAGGAACAAGATGAACACAGCTGAGCTCTCCTGCAGAACTCAGAGCAATAGAACAAACAACCATCTACTTATAAAAAAATAACATCAACTCTTGCAGGATGCCTCTTGGATTGCTCATTTCCTACAGCCTTCTCTGGGGGGCCTTTTCTGGGGGAGCCTGCCTGGGGCAGAGCAGAAGGCAGGGCTTGCCCCTGAGGGCCCCCATTTATAAGGAGAAGTGGTTCCTATTTGGGGCACAGGGTGCTCTGGTCCTGTTCTGATGGTTCCATCCTGGTCCTGAGCACTGTTGTGTCCCTGAGGCATCTCTACTGCCCAGGGCCCTGCTGGCTGCCCTCTGTCATCTCCACACCTGGCATGGCCCCTGGCCAGCACTAGGGCGGGTGCTGGTCATTTCCTGCCCGAAGGCTGGGCCCAGAGACACAGTGCCATCAACTCTGCGGACACACAGAATCTGGAATCACAAAAACGCCACCTCTTCAAGTCATGAACTCTTGGAAACACACACTGTCAGACCCAAAGAATTGAAACATTGACGGAACCAGAGAACCCAATGGAGGCAGAGCTGAGCCACTGCCTTGGCCATGATGACCTCATGGTGCTGAGGTGAGGGCCTTCTGCTGTTGGCCGGGAGCAGAGGGACTCAGAGATCATGCAGCAGAAGCAGAAGAAGGTAAACGCGAGGGAGGAACCCAAGAAGCTAGTGGCTCTGTGCCCAACCCTCCGGCCGCTGGCCTGTGTGCCCGGAGCCAGTCCCACCACACCCACACTTCCTGTAGCGCCAGCACGATGGCGTTCCTCCTGCCCTGCGCCTGCAGCGGTCTCTTCTATGCTTCATTCCCTCCACGGAAGGGGTTACTCCTTCCCTGAGATTTTATTCCCTTGGAGCTCAGCCCAAAGTATTAAAAGTAGCTTTGTGTGAGAAGGCTAACCCCTATTTTGTAAAACTACTGTTTGGAATTCTCTGCTATTCTTTAGACGGCCTCTTATTCTAAAAAAATAACTTTGCTTTCTAGCCTGCTTAAATAATGAGGAAGATAAACTTAGCTGTCTGACCTTGTAGGCCAGAGACTAGATATGTTCATACTCTCAATGCCATGCCAGGTGTATATTTTATTGACTTTTTTACAGAGAGGAAGGAAGAAGGATAGAGAGTCAGAAACATCGATCAGCTGCCTCCTGCACAGCCCCTACTGGGGATGTGCCCACAACCAAGGTACATGCCCTTGACCGGAATCGAACCCGGGACCCTTCAGTCCGCAGGCCGACGCTCTATCCACTGAGCCAAACCAGTCAGGGCTGTATTTTTAATTGGATAGAACTGTGTAGTTTCTAAGGCCACCAGCGAGATAACCACTAAGCACACATAGGACTCGCTCTAATAAAAAGGGAAGTTCTGCTTGTAGCTCTGCTTAGAATTTGAATTCACTTTCTGTAAGCCCACCGCGGTGAATAAAACGTGACTCCAGGCTCCCTGAGCATTGATTGATTCTCTGTAACATGTGCCCTACCTGGTTTAGCTCAGTGGTCAGAGCGTCGGCCCACCGACTAAAGGGTCGCAGATTCGATTCCAGTCAAGGTTGCAGGCTCCTATCCTTGGCCCCAGTGAGTGTGGGAGGCAACTAACCCATCAATGTTTCTCTCTCTGTCTCTCCTCTTCCCTTCCTCTCTTTCTAAAAATCAGTGTGAAAAATATCCTCTGGTGAGAATTAACAACAACAAAAAGTAGCATTGTAATTAGAAACCGACAAAAAGCAGAGTTGTGATATTTTAGTAGCACAGGATCTTAGCACTAAGGGATGCAAAATCCCAGACCCTCAGCAGCATCTTAGGCCAATAAAACTCTGGTTCTGCAGCTACAGAACCTTATAACCATAGAATCTTTGTGTCAAAAATAAGAGCTTTCAATACCCCTTTCATTAGAAACTTCAGCCCATAAGAGTATCTAAATGTTCTTGGAGCCCTAGCTGTGTGGCTCAATGGATAGAGCAACGGCCTGTGGACGGAAAGGTCCCAGGTTCGATTCCGGTCAAGGGCACATGCCCAGGTTGCGGGCTTGATCCCCAGTGAGGGGTGTGCAGGAGGCAGCCGATCAGTGACTCTCATCATTGATGTTTCTATCTAGCTCTCTCTCCCCCTTCCTCTCTGAAATCAATAAAGATATAATTTTAAAAAATGTTCTTGGATTACAGCTATCACCGTCAAGGGATCCTGATAGTGAGTCAGGGCCGCAGGGATCCTTTGGGCACAGAGTCAGTCCTCCCATCTCCCTGCAGCAGCTCGGGCTCCCAGCACTCGGGACAGGATGCCTCAGTGCCAGCAAACTGGACCCAGACCCTCATCCCAGCAGCTGCCCGAGAGAAGCCCCCGGGTGGGTGACTTTCCTCTCCTCCCACCGGGCCAAGTTGTTCCTGGGAGCAAGTCTCCCAAGAAAGAAAGCCAAGTGGGCGCGACCCATTCCCAGGGCCTTTGAAGAAAGGAGTGCCAGCCTTGGCTCCCAGTGTCCCCATGCCCATTTGGTGTCCCCCCATCGCCCCGCCCAGGCCAAGCCCGCTCCTGGCACCAGAGCCCACACCCGCCACGGGAGATGACCGAGCTCTCCTGCCAGGGGCTAAATCTGGGATCTGGCTGTTGTGTGTCCTGGCCCTGCCACTCGACCTCCAGCACCTGACTGGGAGGCCCCTTTCTCTCCTGACCTGCAGGGATCAGCGGCCATGGTCAGTGGGCTGGGGGGCTGGAGCTGGAACAAGCCAGCTTCCTGGGGAGGGGCAGGTGGGCTTCAGGAGTCCCCTACCCCAGCAGGGATAGTCCTGGGGCCTGTAAAGGAGGAGGGGATTGGAGGGGACCGCAGGGGCCAGAACTTGGACTGCCAGGCCTAGAACAGGCAAGAAGACGGACGGATGGCAGCAGCCCCCTGTCTCTGCAGCCCTAGTCACATTGTGGGTCTGCCCCGCCTGGACCCAGCCAGGCTGAGCCCACTGAGGCAGAAAGCCTGTGGGTGAGGAGGACTTGCTGCTAACCCCGTTCATAAGGCATTGCCCCCGGGCGAGCCCTCCCCTCCTTACGGCAGACAGGTGGGGGCACTGAAGGTCCATCTCGGGGCTCTAGCTCCTTTCTCTGGGTTGGGCTCTGGGACCATCCACCATTTTCACCAGAGTGACCCCAGCTCTGACCCCCACCTTCTCCTGTCCTCAGTCCCACCGGAAGTTCTCTGCCCCTCGACACGGACACCTGGGCTTCCTGCCCCACAAGAGGAGCCGCCGGCATCGGGGCAAGGTGAAGACGTGGCCTCGGGATGACCCCAGCCGGCCTGTGCACCTCACAGCTTTCCTGGGCTACAAGGCCGGCATGACACACACTCTGCGAGAGGTGCACCGGCCAGGGCTCAGTGAGTGGCTGCAGGGGGTGCAGGGGGGGAGGCGGAGGACAGAGTCCCTCTGGCTGCCAGGAGACCTGGAGGAGCTTCCCAATGCTACAGATCAGGGCTGCACTTCAAAAGGGGAGGTGACTCCAGAGCAAGCAAGGCCCTGCCTGTGGGAATGGCAGTCTCTTGAGGTGGGTTCTGTCATGGCCTCCAATTCACAGATGAGGTTATAAAACTTGCCAGGGGCCCAGCTAGTATGTGGAGGAGCCAGGAGTCAAAGGCAAGCACCCAATTCTATTGATTATTTTGGGGTCGTTAAAATTCACCTGTGGTTGTGAGAAACAACACGGAGAGATTCTAGGGACCCCTCACCTAGTCTCCCCCAACGGAAACCTCTCGTAAAGCAAAAGCTATATGTCACAGCAGGGTGCTTATCGACGCATGCTTCCCCAGTTGTGCTTGTGTGTGCACGTGTGTATTTAGTTCTACACAGCTCTGTCATGTGCATGTGTGTACCCACCACCTCAGGATAGTCCACCTCACATGGTGCTCTTTTATAGCCACAGCCACCCCCTCCCCCAACCTGTGGCAACCACTCACCTGTTTTTCATCTCTCCTACTATATATATTTCTTTTTTAAAAATATATTTTATTGATTTTTTTACAGAGAGAAAAGGAGAGGGATAGAGAGTTAGAAATATCGATGAAAGAGAAACATCGATCAGCAGCCTCCCGCACACTCCCTACTGGGGATGTGACCGCAACCAGGGTACATGCCCTTGACCGGAATCGAACCTGGGACCTTTCAGTCCGCAGGCCGACGCTCTATCCACTGAGCCAAACTGGTTTCAATCAATAATTTTAACAAAAGATAAAAGAAGTAAAAGAAATATATATAGCCCTGACTGGTTTGGCTCAGTGGATAGAGCGTTGGCCTGTGGACTCAAGGGTCCCAGGTTCGATTCCTGTCAAGGGCATGTACCTTGGTTGCAGTCACATCCCTAGTGGGGAGTGTGCAGGAGGCTGCTAATTGATGTTTCTCTTTCATCGATATTTCTAACTCTCTATTCCTCTCCCTTCTTCTCTATAAAAAATCAATAAAAATATATTTTAAAAAAAGAGAGAGGGAAAGAAACGGACGTGAGAAAGAAACATCTATCAGTTGCCTCCCACACATGCCCCCCCTGGGATCGAACCCACAACCCGGGTGTATGCTTGGATCAGGAATTGAACCGGCCATCTTCTGGTGTACAGGACAGTGCTCAACCCACTGAGCCACATCAGCCATGGCTCTCCTAAACGTGTGTGTATGCATATATTTTAAATAAAAATATTTTATTCATTTTAGAGAGAGAAGGGAGAAGGAGAGAGAGAAACTTGATGTGAGAAATTATCTATCGGCTGCCTCCTCATGCCCCATCCTGGGGATTTAGACCGAAGCCCGGGCATGTGCCCTGACTGGGGCTTAAATCCGCACACTTTTGGTGTACGGGCCGATGTACTCAACCGACCGAGCCACACCGGCCAGGGCTCCCAATGTGTTTTTTAAACAAAGAACTTCTTTTACTTTGTAATAGCCTGAGTAATAACGTCTATAAAATCATGGGTTCTGACAAGTTATAGGCTTTTTTCTAGAACTCATCAACATACATTTATAATGATTAAAATAAAATAAAAATCACCATTTGTGTCCCACTACAGGAGGCCTAACCCCACCCTTTGGGGAATGCTGCCATGGCTATTGCTCTCCTAGCCAACTCCCAGATGGTCTTGTGAGGAAACTGAGGCAGGGAGCAGGTTAGGCCTTGCCTGAGATCTCAGTGTCAGAGCTCGCATGTGGGGCCCTGGCCGGCAGCTGCTCCACGCGCAGGCAGAGAGGGAGAGAAGGGGCAGGGAGCAGGCAGGCGGGGGGCCGGAGGTCAGCGAGGACTTTGGCCGAGAGGGTCTGTCCCCAGCAGCCCCGGGGCCGGGCACTCCGTCCTCCCTCAGGCAGGAGGGACTGCAGCTGGCTGTTCCGCTCTGTCTCCCTTGCCCAGGGGCTCTGGAAGTTCTCCATGCCTGTCTCTGGGTCTCTTCCAGAAATTTCCAAGCGGGAGGAGGTAGAGGCTGTGACGATTGTGGAGACGCCGCCGCTTGTGGTGGTGGGTGTCGTGGGCTACGTGGCCACCCCTCGCGGCCTGCGGAGCTTCAAGACCGTCTTTGCCGAGCACCTCAGTGATGAGTGCCGCCGGCGCTTCTACAAGGACTGGTGAGGGCCCTCCGGCCGACCCTGTGTGGGCTCGTGGGGATGGGTGGGCCCTTCGCTCCCCATCCCTGTGCCAGAGTGATGGGGGTGGGCAGGAGGAGAAGAATCAGCAGTATGTGAAAGGCAGGACAGTGTGTGTGTGTGTGTGTGTGTGTATGTAAGGATGCTTTCAATTCAATAAAAGATGAGCATTAGGAGTCTTGAGAGGAAATCGGGATAGAGGAAAAAGAGGAAGCAGGTATTCTAATCCTCAGGGTTAATTAAGGGACTAATTTGATGAAATATCAGAGTTGGCTCCGAGCTTCCTAGCAGCCAGGGTGAAAAGGGAAACAGCCAGCTGACAAGCTCTTCTCATCAGAAAGTGGGGCATTCTCAGGCCTCAGTCTTCCCTGGTACAAGTCAAGCTCCCCTCCCCCACACCTGAAGCACCTCACAGACACACCCCTCCTATGTAGGCACAGCCCAGCCCGGGCCCTCTATAGGCCCTAGAGTCAGGAGGCCACACCCAGGTCACCCCCTTAACCCCACCCCTCACCTTTAGGCATGCCACAGACACCATCCGATGGACACGGGAGAGGTCCCTGCCTCTTGGGGCTGCCGTGAGGATTAGATGGACAAAGTGGGCCAAGGGTTCAACCGAGAAAGTGCTTGGCAAATGCCATCTCGTCTTGTTTTCTCTATTTTTATTGTTTTCAACTTGCCCCTCATCCGGGGACTTTGACCTTTGTGAGCTTGGCTTCTTCACCTGTAGAACAGGGAATATGATGTCCATCCACCAGAGTTCCCGTGAGGGTTGAGGACAAGGTGCAGCACAGCTGTTTGCTTCTGAAGTGAGGTCAGCAGCCACAGCAGTGTGGGCAGGTGGCCAGCGTGCCCCTTTCCCGAGCTCCCGCACACCTGGCACTCACCCGCAGGCCCTAGGCGGCAGGGAGAAGCCTAGCTTACAGAGGAGGGAACTAGGCCCAGAGAGGGAGGGACAGTCTGTGCGTAAAGGTGGTGGCTGGAGCCAGCCCAGGGCCTCCAGGGAGGAAAGGAGGAAGGAAGGGGACAGTTACCGTTCTAAGACCCGTGCTTGGTGGGTGGCAGGTGGGCAGGGCTCAGGGAACCATCCAGCAGGCCCCTCTGAGCACCCTCTGTGTATGGCTCAGGCACAAGAGCAAGAAGAAAGCCTTCACCAAGGCCTGCAAGCGGTGGCGTGACGCCGATGGCAAGAAACAGCTCCAGAAAGACTTCGCGGCCATGAAGAAGTACTGCAAGGTCATTCGGGTCATCGTCCACACCCAGGTCAGCCCCACAGGCCGGGTCACCGCTGTGCTCCCCCTCCCCCGCCCCAGCCTCCAGGAGCCCTGGCAAATGTCAGCCTAAAAATACTGTGAGTCCCGGGCACAGGACCAAAGGGTTGGCTGTCTGTAGCTCCCGGGATGGCACATTGGGTGCCAGTGTGCCCTGAGGGCTGTGGGGCATTGCCCATGCCTGGTGGTCAACCAAAGTCCTGAGATGCCCCAAAGGGCTTGGGTCCCCTGCCAAATGCCTGGTGTAGAAGGCCAGCTGCCTCCCTGTGGCTTCTGGTATACGTGTGTGTGGGTGCGCGTGCCCACATTTGTACATGGGGTCTGGCTTGATGGGGGCCGACAGGTTACTCTTTGGCTTATTCTGGAATATTCCTTGGTGCCTAATCCTCAGGGAAGCCTTTCAATAGGCCCTGAGCAGGGATACTCCCTCCTTGCCCCCCACCCCTGCCCAGTTACTCTCACAGTGCAGCTCCTAGTTGCCTGTGTCATGGGTTAATGTCCATCTCCCTTGAGCTCCTTGGGGCAGGGGTCACGCTGCCTGTCCAGTGCGGTGCCTCCAGAACCCGCCAAGAGCCGTGTATGCAGTAGGCGTTCCATAGGTACTCCTTGCTGAGCACTCCACTATGACCTAACCGTGTTCCTGCTTCCACCTGTGCCTCCCAGAGCAGCAGCCAGAGACGTTTAAACATGTGAATTGGATTGCATTAGACCCCACACTTGGAATAAAACTCAAGTGCTTCCCTATGAGACCTGCCTGGCAGGACGCTGCTCATGTCTGACTCCTTGCTCCCCAGGGTCTAGACACACTGGTTTCCTTTCTGTCCTGCCAGTTCCTCAGGACCTTCCCTGCCTCAGGGCCATGGCATTTGTGGTTCCCTCTGTCCCAGAAGCCTCAGATCTTCACCTAGTGGCTCCTTCTTACGACTGGTGTCACCTCCTCAGAGAAGCCCTCCAGGATCCCCCTGTGTGCAATTACCACTCCCAATTCCCTAATCGTCCATTAGAACACTTAGCCCTCTCCGAGATACTGGGCTTCTGTTTCTAAACTAGATGGTGGCTCTATGAGGACCAGGACCCTGCCTGCCGCATTCTATGCTGCCCCCCAGTGCCTAGCACAGAGCACGGCACGCAGCCGGATCAGGCATGGGAACATCCGCTGAATGAATGTGGGCACGCCGCCCTGCTAGGGGTCACAGCCAGTCGCGCGGTGTCTGTAAATGCAGTTTGACCCAATGGGAACTCACTGGCACACTGTATCCTGCAGATGAAGCTGCTTCCCTTCCGGCAGAAGAAGGCCCACATCATGGAGATCCAGCTGAATGGCGGCACAGTGGCCGAGAAGGTGGCCTGGGCCCAGGCCCGGCTGGAGAAGCAGGTGCCCGTGCACAGCGTGTTCAGTCAGAGCGAGGTCATTGATGTTATCGCTGTCACCAAGGGCCGGGGCATCAAAGGTAGGGCTGGGTAGAGGTGGCAGGTCCTGGCAGGCTGCCTGGAGGGGATGGGGCCAGACTGGCCTCAGCCACCAGCCCCTCCCACCCATAGGGGTCACGAGCCGCTGGCACACCAAGAAGCTGCCTCGGAAGACCCACAAGGGGCTTCGAAAAGTGGCCTGCATTGGCGCCTGGCACCCCGCCCGAGTGGGCTGCTCTATCGCCCGGGCTGGGCAGAAGGGCTACCACCATCGCACGGAGCTCAACAAGAAGGTGTGTCCCAAGTCCTGATGAGGGGCAGCGTTGGGATACATGACCTAGACACTGTCCGTTCCCCAAAGGCTCTGATATGGACCCACCCATGCCTGGGGTTAAGCCCACATCCGATGGGTGTGGACACAGTGCTGGCCTCAGAGGTCACCTGCTGCCCTCAACGTGCCCTGTTCTCCTGGCAGATCTACCGCATTGGCCGCGGGTTCCACAAAGAGGATGGGAAGGTGGTTAAGAACAACGCGTCCACCAGCTACGACCTGACGGACAAGTCCATCACGCCGCTGGTGAGGCTGGGCAGCCAGTTTGGCTGAGGGGGCCTGGTGAGCACGAGTGGGGTAGGTGTGTGGGGTGCTGGGATGCCCCAAGAGCTCAGGCCCCACCAAACTCTCGGAGCCTCCTCTGCAGAGAGCTTACACTCCAGCTGCTGTCACGGGGTGCAGCAGCTCTGACTGTGGCCTTGGAGACGGGCTGCCTGGGTTTGAACTCCAGCTGCAGTAGGTGCTGGAGCAGGCAACTCCACCCTTCTGAGTCTCAGTTTCCCCCTGAGTAAAATGCAGATTGTTAGGTGATATACTGTGGAGAAGACCTAGCTAGGGTGTGGCTCAGCAGTGATAGAGGGTGTCACCCCTTGGCCAGGGGGTCACTCTGGCTCCTTCCAATTACAGCTGGGCATGGGCACGGGAGTTCTTCCAGGGTTCCCAGCTACCCCATCACTCAATCGGGATCCCGACCCACCTCCCCACAGGGCGGTTTCCCTCACTACGGGGAGGTCAACAACGATTTCGTCATGCTGAAGGGTTGCATCGCGGGAACCAAGAAGCGGGTCATCACACTGAGGAAGGTCAGGGCAGGCAGTTCGTTGGGAGCTGGGGAGCAGGAGCCCCATGGGCTTTGCGAGGGGTGGGTGGCTGGCCTGCCCTGTCGTCCAGCCTGCTCAGAAGAGGGGCAGTGGATGGGGAGAGCAAAAAGAGAGGGGTTTTGCCCTAGCTGGTTTGGCTCAGTGGATAGAGCGTCGGCCTGCGGACTCACTGGTCCCAGGTTCAATTCCGGTCAAGGGCATGTGCCTTGGTTGCAGGCACATCCCCAGTGGGGAGTGTGCAGGAAGGAGGCAGCTGATCTATGTTTCTCACTCATCGATGTTTCTAACTCTCTATCCCTCTCTCTTCCTCTCTGTGAAAAATTAATAAAATATATTAAAAAAAAAAAGAGAGGGGTTCTGACAGGAGTTGGGTGGGTGGATTGGGGGTTCCTGGAGCGGGTGGGAACCTCCGTCTTGAGGCTCTCCTTTCCCACGGATCCCCAGTCCCTCCTGGTGCACCACAGCCGCCGGGCCCTGGAGAATATTGAACTCAAGTTCATAGACACCACCTCCAAGTTTGGACACGGCTGCTTCCAGACAGCCCAAGAGAAAAGGGTCTTCATGGTGAGTCCCCGCATCTCCCTTCTCTGGGGCTCAGAGTGGGGAAGCGGGAGCAGATTGGGGTGGGAGGATGCCCCCTGCACGCATCCAAAGGAGGGGGCTTGTAGGAGTCTAGCCCTGGGCACTAATTCTTGCTGGAAAAGAAGGGAGGGGAGGGACCACCATGGGAGGGGCCGGCTGGCCAGGGGCAGTATTCTGAGCCAGACCCCTGTGATAAACTCTTCCCCGGCCCCCCACTCCCACAGGGTCCCCAAAAGAAGCATCTTGATAAAGAAAAGCCGGAGACCTCGGGAGACTTGTAGGTGGCTTGGGATGGACGGAGCCTGAAAGAAGCGCGCGAGACCCCGTCTGTCCCCCTTGTCTAATAAAGGCTGGAGGCAACTCTTCCCGCGGTGTCTGAATTGAGGGCGTGGGAAGGCCGGAGCCGGCCTGTGCACGGGGCTTAGCTCCGGGGCAGGGAGCGCACACCCCAAACCCGGCGCAGCTCGGCGGCGCCCCCTGGCGCTGGCCCGCGGGCACGCAGCACAGGAACAGGACGTGTCGAGGGGCAGGGCTGCTGGGAAGACTGAGGGAGACGGGTTCTCGGGAGGGGGCGGGACTCCTGGGGGAGGAACCTGGAACTCTGGTCCGATTGGTTCTCGGGAGGGGGCGGGCCTCCTGGGGGGAGGAACCCGGAACTCTGGTCCTATTGGTTCCCTGGGAGGGGAGGACCCTCTGGAGGCGGGCCTCGCGGCGTCCCTGGACATGATTGGTCTCCTGGAGGGGGCGGGGCCGCGGGCGCGGGGGCTGGGTGCAGGCTCCCGGCCGGTGGCCTCAGACCTCAGTGAAGCGAGCTACGATCGTGCAGCTGTCCGGTCGGCGCCATGTCGTTCTGCAGCTTCTTCGGGGGCGAGGTTTTCCAGAAGCACTTTGATCCGGGTACAACCTGTGACCTCCTGGCAGAGCAGCGGGGCGGGGGCGCGCATTGGAGAGGCCGTCGCTGCCCTCGGATGGTGATGGAACCCTGGAGTCCCGGGAATGGGGCGGCGAGTGGGACCGCGCGGGGAGGAGCGCGTGCGGATAAAGGGGATCACGGAGGAGGGAGGAATCTGGGGGGCTCGGAGAGTAGGGGTACCTGAGGGGAGGAGGACAATAGAGGGGTTCACTCTCCTGGAGCAGGAAAGCCTTTGAATGTGAGCGTGGCCATTTGCGGAGGGAATCAGTGGGGTCAGGTACCTGGGGTGGTGGGGCTCCGGGTTCTGATCCCTTCAGAGGGTCGCGGTGGACAAGGGTCTTGTCCAGGGGCAGCGGCTGCTCCTTCTCTCTGAAGTCACCCCCGCCCTTTCCCCGTCCCCGTTTCCTGGGACTCGTGAGGTGAGCCAGAAGCACAGAACGTCCCGTTAGGATCCGAACGTACTGGCCCCGGAGCCTCCCCACCTGCCCGGCCCGGGTGGGGTAACCAGGAGTGGCCGGCGTAGTGAAGTTTGACCGGGCAGCCTGGGCGGGGAGGGGGAGTGGGTCTGGGCGTGGTTTGTGGCCTGGCCAGCCGCCGGCACTGGCTCCAGGCTCTGAGAAGCCCTGCTGAGTCCTCTTCTGGGCCGGCCTGATTGGTAATAGACTAATTTGGTAAAAACATGCCATAGGCAAGACTGGGGCAGCAACTTATTTGGGATGGAATCTGTTGGGTATCAGCTCTCCAGAGGACTAGGCTCTGACGCTGAGCATCTGTGGATATCAGCTGTGACAGAGGACCCTCTGGGCAAAGCCATTCCCTGAACCCTCTGGCTCTGGGACTCTCAGGCTGCCCTGCCAGGCCAGTAACTGCAGCAGCTCCCGCATCCTCTTTGCTTCCTCCTCCAGTTACTGGTAAAGGCTGAGTAGTTCAGGGACTCCAAGGGAGGCTGTCCCTGGGCCAGGTAGTGAGTGGGCAAGGGATACCTGCTTCCTGTTCTGTAAGTGAATTCCCCTTCTTCCCCCCGCATCAAAGTACTCTTTTGAGGGTAGGTTAAAACCTGTTCTCCCTGGCCCCCTGTCTGGCCTGGAGGCCATTCTCTTTGGACAGGGAGAGCCAGCCAGTGGCTATGGCTGGGAGTCCAGCTCAAGGCTTCGCTGAGCAACAGGACAGCCACTTGGGAAGGGAAGGGGGCTAGTGGGTGCCGGCCATGTCATAGCCTCCACTGTGTAGGGCCTGTGAGGGGTGAGAGTGCTCTGTCCTCATCAGACTTCCTGGGTTTCTTCCTGGTTGCACACCCTCTAGCTGAGTGGTTTGCATCACCGAGCTTCAGGTTCCTCATTGTACAACGGATAAGTCTGTATCACAGGGCTATTGAGAAGAGTTAGTGAAATAAGAGTGAACAATGACTCTCTTGGTCTCTGGCACATGCTAAGAACCACTAAATGTGCCCTAGCCAGCTTGGCTCAGTGGATAGAGCGTCGGCCCGCAGACTGAAAGGTCCCAGGTTCGATTCCTGGTCAGGGGCACGTGCCTGGGTTTCGGGCTCGATCCCCAGTAGGAGGTGTGAAGGAAGCAGCCGATCAACGATTCTCTCTCATCGTTGATGTTTCTATCTCTCTCTCCCTCTCCCTTCCTCTCTGAAATCAATAAAAAGACAAACGAACTTGCTACTTGAAAAAGAAAAAAAGAAGAATCACTAAATGTGAACTCAGTGGTGTGTTCTCCCCCAGTTCCCAGGTGGGGGTGTGGGGAGGGTGTGCATCTCACTGCGACTGGGGACAGTGCTACGTTTTCCTGGGTCAAGGATTTGGGAGCTCACCCCAAAGAGGCTGGAGGCAGCGTCTTTGCTTCTGCCTCTTCTTCCGCCTCCAGGTGTCTACGTGTGCGCCAAGTGTGGCTACGAGCTCTTCTCCAGCCGCTCAAAGTATGCGCACTCATCCCCATGGCCAGCCTTCACGGAGACCATCCACGCTGACAGTGTGGTCAAGCGTCCAGAGCACAACCGGCCTGAAGCCTTAAAGGTGAGTGGTAGCAGTAGGGCGTAGGAAGGGGGTTGCTTCTGCTCCCCCTATAGCTCTAGGGCTTAGAGTCTGTCTATCCCAGGGCTCTCGCCTCAGCCAGGGAAGCTGCTACCCCAAACTATGAGACAGCCTGGGGTCTTGGTGGGAACAGGGAAGTAGGGCGACTTTTCCGCGCAGGCTCCAGGATGGAGGTCAACCCCTCCTGCCATCAGTTGCCTTGGGAAATGGGCATGAGGAGGACATCGTCCACTGGTGGCAGGTGGGGCCATGGCTATGACCGTTTTGTGGCCGGAAGCTCATGTGGCTGTTTTTTGTGGTCTTCCCAGGTCTCCTGTGGCAAGTGTGGCAACGGATTGGGCCATGAGTTCCTGAACGATGGCCCCAAGAAGGGGCAGTCGCGCTTCTGAATTTTCAGCAGCTCCCTGAAGTTTATCCCTAAGGGTGAGTTTGCCTTCAGGCAGCTGGGTATAGGCCTGTCCTGAGTTTTAGAGGCTCTTGGCAGGGGGCATACTCTTCTCGCCCACTTAGAGTGACAAAGCACGGGGGCAACAAAGCAGGCTTGCAGGGCTTCCCATGAGCACCCCAAAGGACAGCTGCAGGATGGGGCCAGAGGAGATGTCCTGCCTCCTGTGCCTGGTTGATCACGTGTCTCCCCAAAAGGGACACCTGAGGTTGAACGAGGCAAAGGATTTTCTCCAGAGATCTGGCTCTTCCCCCTGACTAGAGTGGTGGCAGGGCTGGGCGGAGGCTGAGGGTCAAGGCGGTGCACCTGGGGCCTGGCACGTAGAGATAGCTCATATACGCACCTCTGTTGGCAGTATTTTTTTTTTTAATTTGTAGTTTGTTTGAGGGAGTTGTATTTCATTTTCCTGCATTTTATCTGAGCTCAGCCTCCTCTCTGGCCTTTGCTCTCCTGGTCACACAAATGCTCACAAATCACCTCATGTCTGTTTGCACACCCAGTCATCCTCGGGACACCTCCCAAAACTTTGTAGCTCAAATCTCAGTACCTTATTTGACACCTGTGAGACTGTGGCCAGTCCCTAGTCCGGTTCATCCTCTGTAAAATGGGGCTGCTGATGGCACATGCTTGCGGCATCATTGGAGTTAAACTAGGGTATCCGTAGGACCTGGAGCATGATAAGGTGTGAAGATGCTTTTGTCCTTTCGTAGTTACTTACCCCCTGTCTGTATGCAGGAAGAAGAGGCTCTAGGTTGTGATGGGGCACACAGACTCCCCTTAGCTGGGTATCTGGGTCCTCTTAGCTCCCCTGGCTTGCAGGCCGGAGTGGAGGGTGTTAGTGCAGGGGATAGTATCTGAAACATAATTGAGCACGGATTGTTTTTTCTCTCCCCTCCTTCCTTTCTTTCAGACCAAGAAACTTCGGCCTCCCAGGGGAAGTAGGTGGGCAGTCCTTAGCCACCCCAGATGGCCACTGCAAGGTGGCTACTCTCTGGCCACCCTTACTTGGAATTGAAACCTTGGACATTCAAACAGGGAAGGGGGCGGCTGAAACATCAGGAAGGCTCCCAAGGCCTTGACTCTGCACTGGTTCTCCTTGGGAAAAGTACCAGTTTGCCACCGATGGCCCATATCCTGCTGCCGGGACGGGCCTGCAGGGCCCAGTGTCCACTCATCTTGGCCTCAGGGAGATGGGTTCTAGGCTTGGCTCATCTGTGAATGACACTGCACCCCACCTTTACTTCTTCTCGGCCCATTGCCCCCTTCCTGCCTGTGGGGCGCAAATCTGAGATGGACTCTGGCCTTCACCAAGGCTGGTGCCCATCTCCCTGAAGTCGTGCCAGGAGACAATGCCAATGGAGGCGGCCCCAGCCTCAGCTGCTCCAGCCTCAGTCACTGCATGATTCACTCTGGTTAAACCCTTCCAGGCAGCCAGAGTGTTGAGGATCTGTGACCTGTGGTGGGAGTGGGATAAGGAGACAGACCTTTGATCTCTCAGAACCGAGAGGAGAAATTCTGAACCGTGTTTCACAACCTTGTGGCTGCTGCTTGCCTCACTTGGGCTGAGGAAAGCATCTATTGCTCCATTACCTTGACTGCCCAAAGCTGGGGTTCCTGGAGCTCACAGCCTACAGTCCACACATTCCCAGGGTGCAGCGGCCATGCTTCATTGCACATGCACTGAAGTTCTTGCCACCTGGGAGGGTGGGTGATGCTGATACCCTCCTTCCCGTCTTGAATCCTCTCTGGAATAATTAGGACACGAATAAACAAATGAAACCCAGGCCTGCTCTGTGTATTAACAGCATCAGAGATGCCAGGATACAAGCATCAGGCTTTGCACAATTGTTTCATTTGTTCCACAAATATTTATTGAGCCTCTGCTTCGCGCCAGGTCCTAGCCTTGGTGCTGCGGACGCAGGCATGTGAAAGCCACGGGGCCCTCAAGGTCTTATGGTTGAGGAGACAGTAAATTCACGTCAGATAACGAGAAGGGCTGTGAGCAGCGACTACGGCAGAGTAAGGATGCCAGGACGGCAGAGTAAGGATGCCAGGACGTGTGGAGGGGGTGATCCGAGGACTGTGCTTTGCCTCCAGTGGTCAGGGAGGAGGGGTCATCTCAACTCAGAGAAGCAAGAAGAGCTTACCAGGCAGAGGCACAGCGTGTGCTAAGGCACTGAGATGGCAGTGAACATGGCATGCCCCAGGCCTCGTAGGGGGAGGTGCAAAATGTGACCTATGATGAGATGTGTTATTCTCCAGCAGAACTACATGGTCTTTGCAATTTATGTTGACAAGTCAGAGGAAAGTGGGAATAAATATTAAGGAGAGGGATAATGGTAGAAAGAACGTTGGATGAGGCTGAATTTATTGATAGGGGCTCACTGAGCAGAGATTCTGAATTTAATGTTGAGGTTAGAAAGGGTTCTAATAGTTTGCTTAGTTGACTGACGTGGACCAAAAGGTGGCCCACACTAAGTGGAGTTGAAATGCCAGACCTGCCTTAGTCCACTCTAGAGAAAGGGGTCGGAAGGCCTAGGGAGAGTGGAAGGTTGCAGTGGATTTGTCATTTAAGACCTGCTCTGGGAGTGTCCCGAGGACACACCTTTCACCACCACCAATCTGCCCTCGCGCCAGTGCCTGGGACACAGCCTCCTGGAGACCGAGGGCCTCATTTGGTGCAATTCATGAAAGTGACGGGTGCAGGGAGGGCACTGGAGGCACACTTTCCCAGCTGGAGTGGGACGGAGCTGGGAGGAGTGGGGGAAGGAAAAGGTGGTAGGAACAGGATCCGGGGACGGGTGTGGAGGCAGCCCATTCTCCAGGGCAGCTGGGTGGGACTCACCTGCACTGATACCCTGGCTGCCTCTCCCTGTGTCTCCCAACCCCTCAAGTGGCATCTGCTGTCAACCGGGCCCACCTCTCACACATCTTTGCCCACGTGTGTCCCCATGGGAAGCCCCTGCCAGGGGAGCCTCAGCATCCCAGAAGAACTCTGATCACTTGCCTTACATGAGTGGGGGATATTGGATCCTGAGATGTCAGAGTCCAAGTGGAGGGACTTTAAATGGCCAAAGTCAAGGTGGGTGTGGTTATCCTAACAGACAGCAGAGTCAACGCAGCGATCACAGTTAACTCTTATTGATTTATGGCATTGGCTATTGATCATGATATCCCTAGAAGTGAAATAGATGGGAAGCGTACGGAATTCTTACTTGATCTGTATAAGCAGAAGAATTCTAGGACAAGAGAACAAAAGTCTAACTTGAATCATTAAAACAGTCATGACCTCTCAATTCCCAGACTTCAGACAGTTTACAGACCCAGAATGAAGGGGAGGTCGGGACCCCTTAAGGAAGAACTCTGCCAAAATGTATCCATTAAGTTTTCTTCCAGCCGACATTTCCTAAACCTGCAGCCTTTTATCAGAGTGCCCGTGTGGGGAAAAGGAAATAATCAGGCATTTTGGGGACTCTGGACACTGGCTTTAAACTGATACCACCCAGTTCTGGCTGTGTAACTCAATGGGTTAGAGCATCATCCTCATATGCCAAGGTTGTGGGTTTGATTTCCAGTCAGGGCACATTCAAGAATCAGCCAATGAATGCATAAATGAGTGAAACAACAAATTTCTCTCTCTCATCAATAAATAAAAAAAATAAACTGATACCACCCTGGAGACACATTATTGTGTCAGAGAGAGTAGGGGCTTGTGGCGGTCAGGTGGTCAATGAAATTTTAGCTCAGATCCATTTCACAGTGGGCCCAGTGGGTCCCCACACCCATCCTGTGGTTCTTTCCCCAGTTCTTCCCTGCCCCAATATATTTTTATTGATTTCAGAGAGGAGGAGTGATGAGAATGAGGGAGAATCATTGATTGGTGCCTCCTGCACCTCCTCCCCCTTACTGGGGAATCGAGCCCACAACCTAGGCATGTGCCCTTGACCATAATCAAACCCCGGACCCTCCAGTCTGCAGGCTGACTCTCTATTGACTGAGCCAAACTGGCTAGGGCCATTTCCCCAGTTCTTTTTTTTTTTTTTTAAATCTATTTTATTGATTTTTTACAGAGAGGAAGGGAGAGGGATAGAGAGCCAGAAACACTGATGAGAGAGAAACATCGATCAGCTGCCTCCTGCACACTCCCTACTGGGGATGTGCCGGCAACTAAGGAACATGCCCCTGGCCAGGACCCTTCAGTCTGCCGGCTGACGCTCTATTCACTGGGCCAAGCCGATTAGGGCCATTTCCTCAGTTCTTAATGCATAATTGGAATAGATATGAGAAGGCTAAAAAGGACTAATTCAAATGTAGCCCTGATGTTTTGGGGGGCATGGCGGTTGGAATTCATGCTAGCAGGCTCAGTGTGCATTGTTAATGACCTGGGGCTGAGTCATTACCTCCTTCCCCAAACTGAATTTGTAGAACAGAAGCCATGAGCACTGCCCTGGGGAAGGGTAGATTGTTAACTGGCAATGAAACCTTGCCACACCTGGGGGTAGGACTTCCTCCAGGGCCTTGAAGCAGGGAGGAAGCATATTTGCAATACAATGAACCCACAAGGTGGTTATAAAAGCGAAGTCCCCTCGTGTTACTCCACTCTGATTTGGAGAACATTCCCTTGTGTAATCATTAAAACTATGATTTCTCCACTTCTTCAAAGCGTCGCTTAGTTTTTCTGGGTCTTTCTGCAACAGATACACTCCAGCTGGGAGCACTCCCACTTGGGGAAGAGGGAGAAGCTACCCCACCCCTGCCCCGCACGCCTGAGGGCAAAGGTAGTGAGGTAGGAGGACAGTGGGGGCCCCTCTTTAGCCAGCTCAATCCTCAAAGATTGGATGCTTTTCTCCCCCAATCTCCAGTCACAGGCCAGAAACACAGCTCTGGGGTGAGATCACCTGCTGGCTCACTTGCTGGGCCCTGCAGCTCACTGGGCAGCCTCAGGCAGAGCACTTAGCCTTGCTCTGTCTTCAGAACCCAGCCCGTCTCCTTGTTGGAGACAGGAGAGCTATGGAAGGGGGAGGCGAGGGTGACAGAGGGTGGTGGATTCTGAGGTCCCCTGGCATGGGAGCCCAATGGAGAGCCATGGGCAGGGTCTGGCTGCCAGGGGCCTGGTGAGGGATGGGTATCTCATGTGGAATCATAAACTATCCCCCAACCCTTCCTCCTGCAGGTCACACCACGACCTCTGGCCCGCAGAACCCCACCCTGCTACTTCCTCCTTGAGAAACAAAAGACTCTTTGAGGGCCCAGCCCCTTCCACTCCAATGCACCCCTCTTGCCAGAGTTGCCCTCAGGCACAGCCTGGTGAGCTAAGGGCTGCTTTGGGGACAGCTGGCTCCTGGTGCTCTACAATTATTAGTCAACTAGAGGCCTGGTGCACGAAATTCATGCACAAAAATTTATGTGTGTGTGTGTGTGGGGGGGAGGGGTTCCTCAGCCTGGCCAGCAACATCTCCAATCCAGGACCCCTTGGGGGATGTCTGTCTGCTGGTTTAGGCCCAATCCCACTAAACCAGCAGTTGGATATCCCTCTTGCAATCCAGGACCATTGGTTCCTAACCATTCACCTGCCTGCCTGCGTCATCTCCCTAAACCACTCTGTCTGCTTGCCTGATGCCCCTAACTGCTTTCCCCTGCCGGCCTGATCACCCCTAACCACCTCTGCCTTGGCCCCTGCCACCGTGGCTTTATCCAGAAGGATGTCTGGAAGGTCATCTGGAGGACGTTTGATCTAATTAGCATATTACCCTTTTATTAGTATAGATAGCAGCCGCCAGGCCAGGCCAGCCCAGGCAGGTCCGTGCATCCCAGGCAAGGGATGGGTGGAAGGAAGAAGTCATCTGGGTCTCATTCATCCGCTAGAAGAAGCACGCAGTAACTGCCTGCAGAATGGATGAGCTAATGGACCATATTTGGGACTTTTGCTCGTCTCTGACTTGTGTTTCTTCTGAGTGACAAGTGCCAGGAAGAGCCGTGACCCTGATTGGGGGTGTGGCCCAGGGCAGGTCCCGTGGGAAGCCCCTGACGATAGCTGAGGGTAGGGCAGCCATGTGGGAGAATGTGCCTGGGGGTGTCGCCAAGCCAGACGAGGGCCACCGTACCCCCAACCCCATAAGAGGTTCTGGTGGGGGTCCAGCGCGATGACTTCGTCCAGGTCCTCTGATTCTCAAGGTCGCAGAGACTGTGAGCAAGACTGACCGGCAGGGGGCGCGCTCGCCCCGCTTTGCTGCAGTTGCCGGAGGCCGCGGGCGGGGTGTGAGGGTGGAGATGGGGGGGTGGGGAGCAGGAAGGAGGGGGCGGCGACACAGGTCCGACCACAGGAGCGGATCCCAGCGCCGAGCCCCAGACCCTCGGCCACACCGCCCGATCTGCCAGCGCGCCAGCGCCCGGGACACACGAAGCCTCCTGGCGCCAGAGCGTGCGGGGTGGGGGTGGCGGGCCTCATTTGGTGCGATTCACGAAAGTGACGGGTGCAGGGAGGGCGCTGGTGGCGCACTATCCCAGCTGGGACGGAGCTGCGGGGGAGTGGGCGAAGGAACAGGCGGTGGGAACAGGATGGAGGGACGCGTGTGGAGGGAGGATGCTCCCGGCCTCAGCCCACTCCCGGGGCAGCTGGGTGGGACTCACCTGCCCTGATACCCTCGCCGCCTCTCCCTGCGGCTCCCATGCCCTCAAACTGCACCTGCTGTCACCCGGGCCCGCTGGGGAGCGCCAGGTTCTGGGCTTCCACCTCCCACACGTCTCAGCCCACGTGTCTCCCCACAATAATGACAGCGCCTAGCTAGCCTGCCCCAACCAGTGTGACCTTTGCAAAAACAGCCATCAGACCAGGGAACTTCCCTCAGTGGTTCCCACAGGCTCTGCTTGCTCGCTCCACAGACCCCACCTCTCCAGCTTGATCTCCCACTCCAGGGATGACAGCAGCCTTATTTCTAACTACGTCGTTTTTATGACCCACATCCCCTGCACCCAAACCTCAGCAGCTGGGCCTTTGGACTAGACAGACTGGGTGCTAGAAACATGCACCTGTGTTTCTGCCTCTTAGAGTTTGCTATTCCTCCCTCCCTCACCTCCCATCACCTCCTCCCCGCCCCCCGTCCCCCCCCAATGTGCCAGAATCCTCCTAGAAGCCTTGCTTGGTGGCTCTGCCCCAGTGGCTGTCTGTCCCCTGCACTGCAGGGGCCCTGGGCAAGTCTCCCATAGGTGTGCACAGACTGGGTTCTTGCCGTCCCCTTGCAGGTGTCACCCGGCCCCAGGGCAACAGCTCCTCAATGCCAGTGACACATTCTCTCGTTTCCTTTCCCAAATGCCATCAGGTGCGCACACCATCAGGTTCCATGTGGCAGCCCATTGGCCAGGGGGAGGGAAAATGTGGGAGAGAGGGTGTGCTGAGCTGCTCAGGCCACTGGGCCAAGTAAACACCATCCCTGGAGATGACAAAGAGGCCAAGAGCACAGGGGGACAGAGAGGGCAAGTCTAGGGAGGGAATCCTGGGGGGCAAGGTCCTGGTGGGAGGAAGGCCCAACCTGACCCCACAAAGCAGTGACCCAGCTGCCCAGCGACACATCCCCTTCACAGACTCTAATGATTTCTTGGTGGGTGGTTTTGACCTCCATTTGTCTCCTCCACTCACCCATGAGCTCTACAAGGGCAGGGACAGGGTCAGTCTTGATCCCTGCTCCACACCTAACCATGATGCGTGCTCGTGGACTTGCTGAGTGGCGGAGCGACCGTGTGTGTGTGTGTGTGTGTGTGTGTGTGTGTGTGTGTGTGTGTGTGAGAGAGAGAGAGAGAGAGAGAGAGAGAGAGAGCGCAAGACCAAGAGAGTCCATTCTAACTCTCCCTCTCCCTTCCTCTCTATAAAAAAATCAATAAAATATATTTTAAAAAAAGCCTTAGCCCGTTTGGCTCAGTGGATAGAGCATCGGCCTTCGGACTGAAGGGTCCCAGGTTCGATTCCCATCAAGGGCATGTACCTTGGTTGCTGCAGAGTAGCATCAGATGAATGTAAGTATGTCACATTGTGCTGCCTTCAGCCACTCCCTCTGCATTCCATCTGAATGAGTGTGCCCCTGGTCTGAGAAATGAAGGGGCTCCAGGAACACCTATCACCTACCCAGGCTCTGGGCACTAGGACTTTGCTTAGTGGAGATTAGGGGCAAGAAGCATAGGGAGGAGACTTTGGGGTCTCCTGTGGCAGGAGCAGGGGCTGCTGGGGAGGGGGCTGAGCGGTACCTGCAGGTAAGCACCCTCCATCTCAAGCTCTCGCCCACGGCTTCCTGCCTCCAGGCGTGACTTGTTCCTTGTAAAATTGTTTTATTTCCAACCAGGATATTTACAAGATACTTCTGGCTTCAAAGAGCTTGGCAGCAGCAATTGCCAGAGGAGAGACAGAGCAGAGAGGAGATAGGGTCCTGTGGGGTCTGCCCCCGAAGTGCAGGCTGCCTGCTGCCCTGGGATTCCTCCTCCACCTCTGACTCTGTGGCTTTTTGCTTCCTTAGTCCCTAAGTGTGGTTCTTTGCTGGGCCCCCATCTCTGAGCCCAGGAGTCTTTGGTGTGTGTCTGGATGTAGGGGGGCAGGTCAGGGAAGCTAGAATCAGAGGGAGGACAGCAACTCCCTGTATAGGGGACACAGGTGGGGTCATTGTTCTCTGAGGAGAGGACAATGATGGAGGTCAATTTTGAAGGTACTGATGTCAGAGCAGGAAGCTTCGACTTAGGGAGCACTCTGTTGGGAAGGGACGAAGAGTTGGAGGCCCTTGCCCCAAGATGATGGGCCCTGGGCTCTGGGTTTTGGGTCTTTCTGTGCACTGAGCTATACGGGTCTGTGTGTCTGTCTGGCCAACTGTGGGGGTGGAGTGCTTCCCTGGAACTGAAGCGGGTGGAATGCAGCCTTCCCTAGGTGTCTTGTCTGCTGCCAGGCTAGACTGCTCCTGGAAGTAGGTCACTGGTGTATGGGGAGATTCAAACTTAGGGCTTTCCACACCGAGGGGTGGGGGCAGTGGTTGGTGCCTGGTGGGAGGCCTCTGAAACTCCATTCTCTTGCCTGTTTACACACATTCACATGGTCCTACGTCCTCTGTGGAGCATGGGGTTACGGAGCCTGATTCAGGCCTCTTGCTTTAAAAATATTTTTTAAAAGTATGTTTGTATTGATGTCAGAGAGGAAGGGAGAGGGAGAGAGAGAGAGATAGAAACATCAGTGATGAGAGAGAATCATTGATCGGCTGCCTCCGGTACACCCCCTACTGGGGATTGAGCCTGCAACCTAGGCATGTGCCCTGACTGGGAACTGAACTGTGACCTCCTGATTCACAGGTCAGCACTCAACCACTGAGCCACACCTGCCAGGCAGACCCCTTGCTTCTGATGGAATGTGCTCACAGTCCCCTTCCAGTCCATGGGGCCTCTCACCAGGGCATGGATGAACAGACCTGGCTCGGAGCCCCAGTGGCCTGATGTGGGGCATTTGAATAATACCCAGACTTTCCCATGATGCTCAGGGCCTTCTATTTTCAGAGGCCTGGCCTGGGGCTGTGAAGCTAGGGGAGGGAGGATTGGGGTGCAGCTGAGAGTTTCTGTGGGACCCTCTTCTCCTGCTCCTTTAAACTCACCTTGAGGATAAAGGCTCTTATCGACCCTTCCCTCTTGCAGAGGTGGCACTGCCAGTCCAGAAGGATGTCTGCATTGTAGTAAATTGGGCTGGGCCAGCCTGGTGGGAGAGAAGAACCGGCAGGTCTAGCTGAGTGCCCGCTAGAAGCATCCTAGGGCCTGGCCCCTGCCCTCCTGAAGAAGCAGGGACCAGCGGCAGTGGCCCTCTGTGCCGACCCCTCAGGGAGATGCAAGGGAAAAGAATGAGGCTGCAAGTTGGGGCCCATCCCGCACAGGAGAGGGATCTGGCTCTTCCTGGCAAACGCTGCAGCCCTGGGCAGGCTTCCTGCAGGTGTGCAGCCGCTCCAGGTGGCTACTGAGCTGGAGGAGGCCTCCCCCCTCCCAACTCCTGGCTAAGGGAACCTTTTCATGTGTCCCTCCTGACACTGGGAATCTCGTCTCCCATGGCAAACCCTTCAATGCCACAGTGTCCCCAGGTCTAGCCGGTCACCAGGAATAAGACCTGGGTTCTGGCAGGCTAGGCTGGCCGGCCACTTTGAGCCCAAGGAGAGCAAATTATGACGCACTCAGGTCTCCTAGGGTGGGAGCAGCTTCGAGGGCACCCCTTTTCGTGTCGGGGCCACTGAAGCATGTCCACTGCCTCCTTCTCATGAAGAGCTTAGGGGCTGGGCACCCGGAGAGGCGTTTTACTTTTGTTTTATAAACCAGGAAAGTGAGGTCAGAGACTGGATACCTGCCAAGGTCACCTGCTTGGGTCGGGGGTGGGGGGCAGAGCTGGACATAAATCAGGTTCCAAAGTCTTTGCTGTCGGCACTGTGCTGTGGTTGCTGTCTCCAGCCCCAGGGATGGGCTCCTGATCCCCACCTTGTTCCCTACCAGGGAGAACTAAGAACTGTGGGCTCTGGGGTGGGTGAGGTAGGTGGGTTAGACATCTTTTAGGGACCCCTCCCTGGGAGGAAACCACATCCTCTATACGCTCAGGCAAATCTGGCATCCAAAGTGGAAAAACCCCACATAAATCAAGGACAGCTGGGCCAGCCCTTGGCCACAGCCCCCTCCCCTTGGAATTCCAGCAGGCTCTGGGAGTAGGTCTGGGGGTAAGGGTGTGGTTCTAGGGGAGGGAGTTCCTGGAAGCCCCTCAAGTGTGAAATCTCCCCCAGCTGCCTCCAGGGAAGTGGTTATTAATTACTTTCCAGAGGGATGCAGCTTCTTGAACATCCAGCCCTGCTGCCTGTGGGGTGCCCATCTTGGGGACCCTGGCTGGGGGTGCCCATCTTGGGGACCCTGGCTGGGGGTGCCCATCTTGGGGACGGGCTGGTAAAAAGGTAGAGAGGGGCATGGGAAAGGAGCATACACATAGACTCTCTTAGTCTTTTAAAAAATATATAAAAAATTTATTGATCTTTTACAGAGAGGATGGGAGAGGGATAGAGTTAGAAACATCGATGAAAGAGAAACATAGATCAGCTGCCTCCTGCACACCTCCCACACCATGTGCCCGCAACCAAGGTACATGCCCTTGACCGGAATCGAACCTGGGACCCTTCAGTCCTCAGGCTGACCTTCTATCCACTGGACTAACCGGTTAGGGCTTTTTAAAAAATATATATTTTATTGATTTTTTTTATAGAGAGGAAGGGAGAGGGATAGTTAGAATAGAATCTCTTAGTTTTTCATTCTCTCTCTCTCTCTCTCTCTCTCTCTCTCTCTCTCTCTCTCGCTCTCACACACACACACACACACACACACACACACACAGTCGCTCCGCCACTCAGCAAACCCACGAGCACGAATCATGGTTAGGTGTGGAGAAGGGATGAAGACTAACCCTGTCCCTGCCCTTGTAGAGCTCATGGGTGGCTGGAGGAGACAGACGGAGGTCAAAACCACCCACCAAGAAATCATTAGAGTCTGTGAAGGGGATGCATAGCTGGGCAGCTGGGTCACTGCTTTGTGGGATCAGGTTGGGCCTTCCTCCCACCAGGACCTTGCCCCCCAGGATTCCCTCCCTAGACTTGCCCTCTCTGTCCCCCTGTGCTCTTGGCCTCTTTGTCATCTCCCCCAGGGATGGTGTTTACTTGGCCCAGTGGCCTGAGCAGCTCAGCACACCCTCTCTCCCACATTTTCCCTCCCCCTGGCCAATGGGCCGCCACATGGAACCTGACTGTGTGCACACCTGATGGCTGGCCTAAGGATGGACAGGCGGACCTCTTCATGGCCATCCTGTGTGGGCAGAGGGTCCAGATGAAGGGAGAGAAGAATTGAGCGCTAGCCATCTTGGACCCTCATAGCCGAGGGCCCCTGGGGAGATCCTATCGGGCAAAAGGGACTTTCGGACACATGTTTCCTGCCCTGATCAGACAGGGCAAGATGTGGGTGACCTTCCTAGGATGCCTTCATGGTCTCTGGTCTTTTAGGGGGCCCCAAAGTCACTTTCACCATGTGACTCAGAAAGGGGAATCCATTGTCCCTAGGTCACACAGGAGGGAGCCAGTGGGGAGCTAGGGCTGGACCGGATGTCAAGAAAGAGCAGAGGCAGAGTGGAGGAGCCACTCAGACATCCTCAGGCGGGGGAGGCAGCCATTCTGCGCGTGAGGAACATGAAGAGGCAGTTTAACCTTCAAAAAGACTGTATAAAAGGCTGAACACAGTTGCCGTCTGACCCAGCAATTCCACTCCTGGCTATATACCCAAGAAAAATGAAACATACGCTCATGCAAGGACTTGTGAATAAATGTTCAAGGAAGCATTATTCACAATAACCAAAAGGTGGAAACATCCCAAGTGTTCATCAACCGAGGAAAACATAAACAGAATGTGCTTCATCCACACAGTGGAATGCTAGCCCTGACACATGCTGTGATAGGGACGAGTCTCAAAAACACCACGCTATTCGAAAGAAGCAGACACAAAAGGCCGAGTGAAGTGCTAGAAGGCAGGGCTAGGAAGGCTGGATGCCGAGGGCTGCTCCCTCTTACACCAGGATGGGCCTCGGACTCTACCCCAGTTCTACCTGCTCCTCTACTGCTCAACCTTTCCCACGACAACTGGGATCCGGTCCTCCTGCTCCTCGCTTGATCTTCAGCTCCTCCTGGAAACCTCCCTTGACCTCTCTGTTCGGATGTACTGCTCCTGGCCTCCCCTGTTTGGACATGTTTTCTGAAATATATTGTTATACGGTGTTTTTTTTTTCATAGCATAAGGCAAACGGCCTGCACCTGCAGAATTTAAGATACGCTCCCCCACCAACTCGGGCACTTCCCTTTGCCTGACCCAGTTGTGCGCCCACCAGATATCCTACTGTCTTCCAAGGAGGCCCTGTTGTTCAGGCAGCTCCCCCAGCTGCTGGTGCAATCCTGACCCAGCCCCGATATACAACATAAATATCCCCTCGGTGCCGACACCGACATACTGGTCTCAGCCCGCTGTGAGAAAATGTAATAACAGTTCTTAAACTCTTACAGCGTCTCTTGGCCTGGCTCCTGTTGGTGCAGACCTAACCCTCTCCATTCTCATTCTTCCACCAGTGGCCATTATTGAGTGCCTATTGTGTGCCAGGCTCCGTTAGGTACTGGGGCAACACTGGTGAACAAACGTTCCAAGGCTGTCATCCTGTGTCACCACATTTGCAGCCCCCCCTCCCCGTCACCTGAGAGACATATGGTGGGTGGAGGGAGGAGATTAGTTGCCAAAGTCTCCAAGCCAAGACTGCTTGTTCCTGGATGTCATCCCCTTGCCCCCAGAGCATTCCGTGTCCTGTTGTTCTTGGTAAATCCCTTCTGGAACAGTTTCAAGCAGGTGTGTGTGTGTGTGTGTGTGTGTGTGTGTGTGTGTGTGTCAGGGGGTGGCTAAGGAAAAGACATTCTCAGCAAGGGAAACAGTATGAGCAAAGGCTAGAAGGTAGAAATGACAATGCCTGGTTTGAGGCAGGGAGATGGAGGGGCCACCAGGTTTAATGCTGCAATTCGGAGCCCTGAGTGGCGGCTGCTGGGAGGGTGGGTGGGTGCTGCGGGTGGAGTGAGACCGCACCAGAAGAGCTCTAAGAAGAACCACCCTGTCTAGAACAAATCCCGTTTTATGTACTTTGACCCTGCGTGTGCCAGCATGCACCCCAGACACTACTGTGCCAACAACCTGCCCACAGGGCTCCTGGCTAAGTCTTGCCCTGACAAGCAGGTGCAGGCCTGGGATCTGGGACCTGGGCTGAGGCCCCAGTCCATGATCTTCACCCCATTGGCTCTGCATAGTCCCCTCCAGACCGGGCTGCCTCTGTGTGGGAGCTCTGGAAATCTTTGTGGGTCATGAAGGCTCCCATGCCCCTCGGAGGCGCCCTAAGCGGCTGGGACTTGCCGAGATGCCATTAGGCCCAGATGCCACTAATGAGCAAAGCCGACAGAGACCTCTGGGTATTGGCTGGAGAGACTGGCTGACCATGTAGCCAGGAAGGCTGAGCTGGGACGGGTTGGAGAGAGGACACAGGTCCATGTCCATCTCTACCTGGGACTGTGGCTCAGTCTCTCAGAGCCCGGCTCTCCTCTCAGCCTTCCTCCTCTGTGCTGTCCTCGGGGCTTAGTGAAACTTAGGGGTACATAACACTCTTGCACAGTGTCCAGTGCAGAGGCCCCATCACTGTGAGTAACCGCGGAACCTCACCGCCCCTCTGAGGGGGCTCCTAGGATAGCACCTGGGCTCCTCCTCCTAGTTCCCCTCGAACAGGTCTCCTGAGTCTTCGGATCTCCAGTAGGAGCCACTGCCAGCATCAGAGTCAGCACCCCGGGGAAAACCAGGTGGACAAGGCTACACAGACAGACAACGTGATACTATAGACGGATCAGGAGACTGAAGCCTGAATTTCACTGGGCCCTTAGGCAAGACACCTGTCCTCACTCAACCTGTCTTCCCCACTCTAAGTGGTAATCATAGCCCCAGCAGGTTTGGCTCAGTGGATGGAGCCAGGTTCGTTCCCAGTCAGGGCACATGCCAGGGTTGCAGGCTCGATCCCCAGTGGGGGGCATGCACGAGGCAGCCGATCAATGATTCTCTCTCATTATTGATGTGTTCATCTCACTCTCTCTCCCCTTTCCTCTCTGAAGTCAATAAAACTAAAACATTTAAAAAATAAAATAGAGACAGCAAGATGGCGGCATAAGGTAAACACCGTAAATGCAGCCGTGAAAAACTATTTCAGAAAAACCACGAAAAGAACACACGGACACTACTCGCACCCACAGGAAGGCTGGCTGAGTGAAAATCCTACAACTAGAAAAGAGTCTGAGACTCAGAGGAGCGGTGGAAGCCAAGTACAGAGGTATGGAGGCGCGCGCACGGGGCTCAGAGAAAAGGCTGGTGCCGGAGGTCACGGTTCTTTTCCAAAACGGAGAGAGCCACAAGTTCCCAGTGGCTCTGAACTCCAGTTCCAGGCGAGTTTCTGAGGACCCAGACACCCGGAGAAGGGGGACTGACTGGCACCAGGAGGAAATCCAAAGCGGGTTTCTCTCAGTGTTGCTTGCAGCAATTACCATGGGACACAGAGACCTGGGGTCTCTCAGCGCAGGGCTGAGAAGCGCCATAGCTATTTGCTCTGCCCTGCCCTGCAAACTCCCCGAGGCCCCGCCCCTCCCAAGCTGCATCAGAGGCTTTTGCATATAAAAGACTGAGTAGCCTAAGGCAAAGGCTAACTCAACACCTCCTTAAAGATACAGGAGCCAGCCTAACCCAGTGGCCAGAGTGGGACTAACCTAAACAAAACAGATCCACAAGAAACACACTCGGAGCAGATGCAGTGAGCATAAAAGCCCCACTGAAACAACTCTAGCCCCATAAGGGTGTCTCCAGCACAGAAGTTCTCCCACTGTAGACACAGCTGACTCTCATAACCAAGTGGCTTAGAGGTTAATCCCTCTCAGTGATCGCCTAACTCAGCGAGGGACGCAGCCAAAATGCGGAGACAAAGAAGCAGGCCACAAATGACAGAAATGGAGGAAAGAAAACGACAGGATATAGAGTTCAAAACCACGGTTATTAGGTTTTTCAAAAAATTTCTAGAGACTGCCGACAAATTTAGTGAGACCCTCAATGAATCTAATGAGACCCTCAAGGATATGATAAAAGACCAACTAGAAATTAAGCATACACTGAATGAAATAAAGAATATTATACAGACATCCAACAGCAGACGAGAGGATCACAAGAAGCAAGTCAAAGATATGAAATATGAAGAAGCAAAACCCACCC
>PVJC01014357.1:0-36574 GCA_004026665.1 Murina feae | reverse complement strand
ATTATTAGTGAAGAGTGTTATGAATAGTTTCAGGACAATGCATAGTAAACAGTTGAATGCCAAATGATATAGTAAAAGAGAGAGAACCACAAAAATAATTTCTGTTAGCAGCACAGAGTGGAATATTTTTCCCTTTACATGTGTAACATTCGAAAGACAAGAACTGTTCAAAATGCAATCTTTTCTGTAGTCTCCTCATACTATTGATTATCCTTTCTTTCCTATTTAGATTTTCTATCTACATTTTCCCCCTCTTTCCTGGACCTTTCCCATCAGCATTTAAATCTAATGTTATATTTGCCATTCTTAAAAAATAAAAGCAAAACTACTTCCTGAAACTGTGTTTCTATCTCCACTTTTCAAAGCCAAATTTTTCAAAAGCATTATTTACAGTTTTCATTACCTCTTCCACTGTGGCTACCACGGTCACCCACTCAGCACCAACACTGCATGTACCAGGATTCCTGCCGCCTTCCACTGGTGCCTCTGAGCCCTCACCTCCCCAGCCTCTTAGTATTTAATCCATCTCCACAGCAGCACATTCCAGCTTTCCTCTTTCCTCTCCAGCCCCTCCTCCTGTTCAATAGATAGTGTCTGCTTCCCTCTCCAGCCTCATAGTTCATTTCTTTTTTGTTCTAGACACATGTCCTTTTAGTCCTTAGAACATACGAGATTCTCTTTTCCATATGTTATTCCCCCTTCTTAGCATAATTTTCCCTACTCTCTCCCACAAAAATACTGACTCATCTTAAATTCTACTTGCTCAAGAGGCCTTCTCTGACCTCTCAGTCTAGGTAAGTCAACCTATTATGCATTCTCTTTGCAGCAATAATTGTCTATATATACATAGACTATATGTGTGTGTGTGTACCATATTTTCTGGCATATAAGACAACTGGGTGTATAAGACAACCCCCAACTTTTGAGAAGATTTTCCTGGGTTAAAAAGTCCAGATGGAGACTATATGTGGCACCAAAAGGAGCCGACCAGAGACACTTACGGTCTCCATCTGGCTCCATTGACAATCCCCGACTTTTGAGAAGATCTTCCTGGGTTAAAAAGTCATCTTATACGCCGGAAAATACAGTATATCCTACTATAATTTTGATGAAATAAATATTTTCATAAGAATGTGTTGGGCAAGAACAGAAAAGAAACCAAGATGGCGGCATAGGTGAACATCAGAATTGCTGCTGTGCACAACCATTTCAAAATCACAATGAATAGAAAAAATAGACACCACCCAGACCCACAGGAAGGCTGGCTGAGTGGAAATTCTACAACTAGAAAGAGACTGAGACTCAGAGGAGGTGCAGAAATAAAGTGCAGAGGTACGGAGGCGCACACGAAGGGGCTCACAGAAAGAGCTGGCAGCATTTCGTACCGGAGAGAGCCACAAGCTCTGAACTCCAGTTCTAGGTGAGTTTCTAGGGACTCAGAATCATATGGGGAGGAACTGGACTGTCTGGTACCGTCTGGCACTGGGAGGAACTCCAGAGCAGCTTGAGACCTGTTGCCTCTTAGGGCAGGGCTGAGGATCAGCCATAGCTGGTTGCTCTGCCCTGTAGATTCCCTGAAACCCTGCCCCATCCAAGCTGTGCACAGAGGCTTTTGCATATAATAGGCTGGGAAACCTCAGGCAGAAGCTAAAATAGCACCTCCTTAGAGTTCCAAGGGACTGTGTACCCAGTGGTCAGAGCGGGACCACCAAGTCTACAACTCCTCAGACTCATAAGGGACACACTCAGGGGGCAGACTCAGTGAGCACCAAAGCCCCACTGAAGCAAGTCTTGCCCCATAAGGGTGTCTCCAGCACAGAAGTTCTCCCACCATAGACACAGCCAAGTGGCCTGGAGGTCAATTCCTCCAAGTGATACCATCAACAAGCAAGGCTTAGCTACAACAAGACTGCACAAAGCTGACAAAGCAGTGCACCAAGAGTATCCACCTCAGGTAATTGAGGAGACTGAGCCACTGGGCCCTATAGGACACTTAGCTCAGAAAGCCACTCTATCAATGCAGGGAAGCAGCCAAAATGTGAAGACAAAGAAGCAGGTCACAAATGACAGAAATGGAGGAAAGCAAATGACTGGATATAGAGTTCAAAACCACGGTTATAAGGCTTTTCAAGAATATTCTAGAGACTGCCGATAAATTTAGTGAGACCCTCGAGGATATGTAAAAGGACCAGCTAGAAATTAAGCATACATGACTGAAATAAAAAATAATATACAGAGATCCAACAGCAGACTAGAAGATTGCAAGAATCAAGTCAAAGATATGAGTTATGAAGAAGCAAAAAACACCCAACCGGAAAAGAAAAAAGAAAAAAGAATCCAAAAATATGAAGATAGTGTAAGGAGTCTCTGGGACAACTTCAAGCGTACCAACATCAGAATTATAAGCGTGCCAGAAGAAGAGAAATATCAAGATATTGAAAATCTATTTAAAGAAATAAGGACAGAAAACTTCCCCTACCTGGTGAAAGAAATGGACTTGCAAGTCCATGAAGTGTAGAGAACCCCAAACAAAAATAATCCAAGGAGGACCACACCAAGACACATCATAATTAAAATTCCAAGGGCAAAAGACAAGGAGAGAATCTTAAAAACAGCAAGAGCAAAGCAGTTAGTTACCTACAAGGGGGCACCCATACAACTGTCAGCTGATTTCCCAACAGAAACTTCACAGGCCAGAAGGGAGTGGCAAGAAATATTCAAAGAGATGAATAGCAAAAACCTACAACCAAAATTACTTTACCCAGCAAAGCTATCATTCAGAATTGAAGGTCAGACAAAGAGCTTCACAGACAAGAAAAAGCTAAAAGAGTTCATCACCAACCAACCAGTATTATATGAAATGCTGAAAGGTATCCTTTGAGAAGAGGAAGAAGAAGAAAAAGTAAAGATAAAAATTATGAACAACAAATACATATCTATCAACAAGTGAACCTAAAAATCAAGTTAATAAAAAAAATCTGATGAACAGAATAAACTGGTGAATAGAATAGAATCAGGGGCAAATTCTCAGGGGATGCCAATTCTCAGGGGGAAAGGGGTGTTGGGGGTGTGGGAAGAGACTTGACAAAAATCGTACACCTCTGGATGAGGACAGTTGAGGAGAGGGGGATAAGAGCAGAGGTTGGGGTGGGAAGTGGGAGGAGGGGAGCTATGGGGGGGAAAAGGAGGAACAACTGTAATAATATGAACAATAAATATTTTTTAAAAAAGAATGTGTTAGATATTTAGGTCTTTTTACATATCCTCGAGGGTCTCACTAAATTTATCGGCAGTCTCTTAGAGTTAGCTAAACTCTAAGATCCATAAAATCAGAAACTATAGCTCTCTCATTTATTGCCATATCTCTAAAATTAACATGTAGTTGGCATAGCCAAATATTTGTTAATTAAATACTTGGATAAAAAATTCTAAAATACAATCCATACAGAAAAGGACATGTGATATGAAAATGAAAGAACATTTGCCTACTTACAAAACGAGATCAGTGGAAGCTTTTCTTAGGTTGAGAGCATTCTTGTTGTGAAATGACACGGATCTTGACTCTGGAGAACATCCCACAAATATGGGTGCAATTTGCCTATGGGTCATATTGTTTATGTTCTCAAATATCTCAAATTTAAAGGGAAACTCTTATTCTATAATTAGTTCTATTTTCTTGGGAGTACCACTTTTCCTGAAAAAAAAAATGGTAAGATGCCTTCCTATTTTTTGAATAACAAATTATATATATGCCTAAGTGACCATTATGACCAGACAACTAGACAACTGGACAATAGGCCAATAGCTATAATGCGCACTGACCACCAGGGGGCAGATACTCAATGCAGGAGCTGCCTCTGGTTGTTAGTGTGCTCCCACAGCCAACATTCCATGGCTGGCCAACCTCCCGCAGTCCCTCCCCGCTCCCCTGCCAGCCCCAACCAGGACTAGGCGAGATGGCCCCTACCAGCCCATTGCTGGACAGGACAAGGGACCCCACCCATGCGTGAATTCATGCACTGGGACTCTAGTATTTTATAAAATGAAAGCAAAATGTCAATATCTATTTAATAGAATAATTACCAAAAGCTTTGTATGTGCTATCACTTATTGGTTATTTATGCCCTTTTTTATTGTATTTTCTGCTACCCCAGAAATCTATAACTCTGAACTTGACTTCTAAATATCATAGCTTCCTGAGGGAACAGGCAGCCATACCTTTGCATGAGTCATTTCCACCTGGACTGACAAAAAAAGCCCTGAGAATAGTCTTTAGGAAAATATTCAGCTCTTGGGAAGGAATATGTAACCTAATAGTTTCTTTTTAAATAATTATACTTTATATATTTCTAAGAAATAAAAAAATTTTCTTGTATGTAGTCATTAGATAAGGATCATAATCCTCCTGGGTAATGTTTGATGCTTAATAACAGATGCATAGCAGCTCTGGTAAATGGCTTGTAAGATGTTACAATTAATGCTATGGATAATATAATAATGTGATATTCAAAACAAGTATGCAATGACAAAAGGATGAGAACAATGAAAATGCAGTATGAGATCTCAAAGGAAACATTATAAATATGGATTTGAACCACAGATATACAGGCATTTTTATTCATTTTTGGATCCCTACACCACTAATATAAATGTCAGAGGCTCCATGTCCTAAATTATGATTACTGCTGGTATTGTCTCCTGTTTGCCTGAAGAATTTGAAAGCCACTCTATTTATTCTGCTTCAAAGCACCTACTTCACGGTGGGTGAGCTGCATTAATTGAGGAGGGGGGGAGTGCCTGTAATTAGTTATGGCTCCTTGGTACTGCACTGTAGATCAGATTCACATTTGATAAGCCTTAGGAAAGTGTTGTTGAGGCAACTTCTTACAAAATTATTCAGCAGCAAAACATAATATCTTTATAATATCAGCTAGTTATCTCTCTTTCCCCATCTCTACTTCTTCCTTCTCTATCTATCTTCCCCCTATCTATCTATCTATCATCTATCTATCTATCATCTAATCTACTTATATCTATGTATCTATGTATCTAGCATCTATCTATCTTTCTAAGTATCATAAATCTGTATAATCTCTGAATCCTCTGTCTCCCTCTGTTCCTCTCTCCTAACTTTCTCTAATGCATTGTATCCATTTTGATTACTCATCTGCAACAGCATCATCCAATAGAATTTTCTGTGACACTGGCATCTGTACCATCGATTCCATCACCACTAGCTACACTTGAGCTACTGGGCTATTTCAAGCTATTCAGCACTTGAAATGCAGCCAGTGGGACTGAGAAAGTGAATTTGAACCATTTAATTTTAACTAATTTAAATTTATATCTAACCAGCCACATATGGCTAGTGGCTAAGATACAAATATGAACAAAATGCAACCTTGACCTTTGGATATCATATTCCCTATCACTTGTATTCATGACAGTCTACACTGGATATCTGGAAGTTTATTAAGTTGGAAAGTATAATGTTCCTCATCAGACATGAGTTCAACAAACTGAAAACATAGTTAAAAGGTAGAGTAGAAAAAGAAAATTTATATGTGCATAAATTGATTGAGATTCAAGATAACCAAAATTGAGTTGCCAGCAAACATATTAAACAGCAAAATAGAGTAAGTTTTTGATCAAGACATTTCTTTTTCCCCATTGTTCTAGATCCTTCTCAAAATACTCTTATGGGAAGAGCTCAGATGTGTTCCAGGTGGGGCTCTTTTACCATCTAACTATGCAACATGGAACAACTTGAATTGGTTGTTCTCTCTGAGCCTCGTGTCCCTACCTGTAAACAAGGTGTGGGTCAATGATCTATAAACACCAACTGCTACAAAACTGCAGAAGTCAAACTCTTCAATACTTTTCCCATGACATCTTTAATACACACTTTGCTTGTCTTTGAAATATTAATATAAAGATGTGAAAAAATACATAAATTACCTCTATGTCTTAGTCTTTGCAGTATTTTTATGGCAGATGCTAAACACAATCTCAGATTGTAGAACGAGAGGGTAAAGCAGATGGAGACAGAGAGAAAACCTAAACTAAAACTATAATTAATTTTTAATTTTATTCAACTCTTTTTTTTTTTTTTTTTTGCCAGAAAGGCCGTTTTTAAGTATAACTATGTGTGTTGAGAAAGCATAGTTTTTCAAGATACAAATAAAATTCCTAAAAGAGTATGAGATCGCTATGCCTTTATTGGTTCATAGACATTCTCTTTATAACTCCTAGTGAGAAGATGGCCTTTTGAGAACGTGCTATGAGTGTTTTCTAGAGCGGAATATTTTTAAAGACACTTTTTGTGTTGACTACATCTATCTTGCTTCCTTAGAAAATTTTTTCATAAATATTGAGGAACTGACTTCTGGTGAAGTGGTTCAACTCTTGTTTAGAAAACTCTAACTTATGTTTATTTAATAAAGCACTGTGGCTTTGAGTTTGCATAGCTCAAAACTTGTTGCTTTCTCATAATTTTGAATAATTATGCTAATTTTCTTTTTCTCAGTCATTAAATTCATCAAGGAATTTTTATTTATTCTCTACCAACTTTCAAGAAGAATTTATGATGGGAATTCAACACATTCAGTAATTGTGACAGCCACTTTTATAGATGAAAAGCCTGATTTGATTATTCCTGCATAGAAAAGATGTTTAGTCAGTTTTCTATAACCATACTAATGGACGAGAACAACCGAGCAGATACTGTAAGGCACCAAATGGACCAAAATCCATTTTGTTTTTGACTTTGGAATATGCTTTAACATTTCCCTTTGAAAGTAGGCATGATTGGTGACTAGCCATTTGATCTCCATGATGAAAGCAGACATGTGGGAGGTCAATCAGGAGGAGCGGAGATGATGCCTGGTTCGGACCTGTCTCCCTCTCCTCAGGATTCTAACCTTCCTCCCACCCACCGATTCACTGCTGAAAACGGGGCGCATCCCTTACCACACTGATGGGAGACAGCAGCCTGGAGCGGAACTTCCTGATCCCTCAGTTGCTGGCTCAGGCCTTTCCTGAGGCAGAGAGGCGATGTTCTGCTGTAGACTGTGTCTCCCAGTCTCTGCTGGAAGAGAAAGATTTCATTACTCATGGCAGAAGGAAAGGCCCATGTCATTCCGCATGGACACTACTTTGAAAATCAATTGAAGAATCCTCTTTGCCGCAATTGGTTTACACTTAAATATTCCTGCCACTGTATTTCACGGTGCAGAGGCTTCTGTTCTTAGTGGTAGGAGAGTCACAGACTCTACAGAGGATGGTACTAGAGCGTTGAAACAATTCACACACACCTACACGTTTATGAATATTTTGCTAACACAAATTTTTGTTTTTATTTTGCTCATAACAATCAAAATTGTATTCACAATAATAAATATTTAAATAAAATGAAAATTATGCTTTTTTATCATTTTTGGTGGATGTGAATTTCAGAAGTGTCAACGCATGTTGCGGGCCTATTAAACAGTAAACTGTTGTTGTGATGGCATAGATATACCCATATGCAACTTCGTTAAAGGACTATTTCTTGCCTAGAAAAGGTATCAAAAATGACCTTTTAATGACTATTCATCTCTAACTTTGTGGAGAAAAGAAAATTATAAGTTGTTTATTGTTGTACTTCTTTAGTATTGATATATATTAATACAAATATTTCAGATTGGCCCCAAAATCTTTTCCTTGAAGAAGTCTATAATCAATAATCCTCTAACAACCTAGAATGATTACAACTTAATACATAAATCTCACTTAACATTCAGTGACAAAATATTAAGGTGTGTGTTTAAGTAATTTATAAATTCATAAATCAGATTGCCACTTATTCTTTGCAAGATAATTGATTATAATATATTTTCCATTGGACTTTGCCTATGATATGCTATTTGAACATGAGAAAAACATCACAATACTCTCAGTTGTGTCCCTTAATGTTAATTTCCATTTTATTCATAATATTCCTGAGTCTCTTTACCTTACATATCATTTAACAGTGATGTTATCATTTTTTAATTATTAAATAAAATAAGGAGAGTTGCCCGGCTGGCATGGCTCAGTGGTTGAGCATCAACCTATAAACCAGGAGATCCCGGTTTGATTCCCAGTCAGGGCACATGCTTGAGTTGTGGACTCGATCCCCAGTGGGGGTGTGCAGGAGGCGGCCAATCAATGATTCCTTCTCATCATTGACATTTCTAACTCTTGTCCTCTCCCTTCCTCTCTGAAATAAATAAATAGAGTTAAATGGCAACCCACACAAAAAATCTAATAGTAACTTCTTTTCTATTATTAGAACAGAACGAAATCTTGATAACATATTTTTAAAATCGATTAAGAGGCAACATTAAGTATAGTACAGTATTTATATATTAATTATTTTAAATTAAGTATATCAGACAAGCATGACCAAGCAACTAAGATTATTTGTAATCAATATCTATTAATAGTTACTGTATGTTCATTATGAATTTGGGCATGATGAACATGGAAGAAACATAATCAGTGTTTATACTATTCACAAGTATAAATGAATAGTCATACACAAGAGGGCCTATTTTTGGTTGAAGCACACACTGTTCATTGATCTATTGCATTTGCCTTTAACATGTATTATGTTGAAATTAGGGAGAAGATGGAGAAGGGGTTGACTTCTAAGTAATTTGTGGAATTTTAAGTGTTTCCCAAAGTCTGTTTGGGAAAATGAAAGTATCTGTAAGAGAAATAATTCTGGTTTTGATTTAGAATTGGAAAAATAATGTTCTATATAAACAAAGAGGGTGAGTAACAGAATAATTAATCACATGTAAAAAGACTAACATAAGGTCAATAATCATCTAATGTGATTTTGAGCATTTTAGTTTTGACCTTGGTAAAATTAAATTCTATGACTATTCTAAAAATCTGATTTTGATCTGTGTAACTGTTAGACTGCATCTGATCCAGTAAGAATATTAATCACGAGAATAGTACAGTATAACTAGTATTGTTTAAAACATTTATAATTTAGTGTGAGTTTCTTATTGTAAAATAAAATAGAAACATTGTGTATAGCAAAGTTTTCCACAATTCTCTATAAATGCAGCAAAAATAAGGTGTTCAAATGATAAAAGTAGAACTAAAATAAAATTACATCTTCATTGCAAGTATCACATTAGATAATAGCTGTACTTGTGCCTCCTCTGTCTTTATATTTCCAGCCTGACTCATTACTGTCCTTCAATATATATGTGCTAATCACATAAAAATATCTGTGGATGTGGCTAAAATTAAACTGAACAGAAACTCAAGGAGTTCAGGAGACAGGGCACTCTTCACTAGGGGATGAAGGTTTCTTTTTAGAAATGATGTAGTTGAGTTAGGCATTGAAAAACCAATAGATAATGACAAGGGAAATAATAATAGTATTTAGTTTTCCAAACTTTGGCTTTTTGCTTCCAGAAGACTATTTCAATGTATTTCCACATGAATACAAACCTCAAACACTATTTTCCACTGGATAAGTCTATTTTCAGCAAACAAACAGGCATTTCAATTCTAAAAGGAAAAAAATATATAATTATGGAATTTTGATCATTGAGATGAGCAGAGAAGAACACGTTTTGAACACAGCCTCAATGAAGAATTAGAGAAATATAATAACTTCCAGCTAAACATAAATTCATTTTCAGAATACTACAGAGCCAGTTCTTGCGTATCAGTCAATCCACTCAAAAATCAGAAGGGAAGAAGCAGAGAAATTTATATTTTTACATCATCTCATCTATTATCTCGTTTAATCCTGACAGTAATTATAGGTTATTTTGTACCCATTATAAGGCTCAGAAACATTAATTTGCTCAGTATAACCTAAGTGGTGGATCAGAAATGTAAGCTCAGAAATAAGAATCCACCATCAAGACCTTTTTCCCTACAATATTTAGCATTAGAAGACAGAATGGAGCTTGATAAATATTGAAAAAAAGTTTTGGTATTATATTCTGAGAAACTAATTAAAATTATGCTTATCTTTAATGAATAGCTTCAAAGTAAGATAAGTTAACCATGTGGAATAAATTAGCTAAATTCAGAGAAAAAAATGAAAAGTTGAGAGAACTTGTAGATGTTAAATTTTAAGTGTAATAATCATTTCAATTATCTTTAAATTGAAATAGAATTATTTAAAATAATTTAAAATAGAATTATTTTTATTAATATATTTGTTCACTAAATGCATACTAAATATTCCCTGTGTTTCATATCCTGTGTGTGTTAAGAGTTGGATGTGCAATAGTGAAGGACATCATTTATGCCTGTAAGAAGTTCATAATTTAGAACTTTTATATTTTCAAATTTTGCTTGATGGGAAAGTTGTTGCCATGGGGATCAGCACGAGACAAATGTGAATAAATTTAAGAGCATGGTGTGATTCTAAAGTAAGAAGATATTTCCATAAGTCACACAGGAACATTTATCTCATTACCTTAAATCACACTGGGTGCCTAATGATTTATTTTAATTTGTTTCTGCTAATGTGTTCTCTCACAAACTCCTATTTTCACCTCGCTTTTCCTACTATTGGTTGGGCTCTACCTGTCATTCAATATTTTTATACTTTTTGGGCTCCTGTTTGCTTTTGTGAAACATTTTCAGTAGCTTTCCAAGGTCAGCTCTACTGTCTCTTTCAAACATGACTGCATTCTTTTGCAAAGTCTCACCAGCATTGAGAATTCCTCAAGAGTGTGCACAGGTTTTACTACTAACAATAAGTATAAAATCAATCAGGATTGTGTGCATATGCATTGGTGCATATGTCTTTGCTAAGGGCATCCCTCATAAACACATTTTAATAAAGAAGTATTTGAACTTGATTTAAAGACCAAACACAGGATGCATTGCATAAGTCTGTGATAATATGCCTTATTGTTATTGAGGTGAACTCCTATCTGTTGTGGCTAATCTTTTTATTTTAATTGTAAAATGAAGAAATTGAAGAAAGAGAAGAGAATGAGGGGACCCATTATCTTATATTGAAGAAGAACAGTACCTTTCTAGAATAGATTTCTTTGCTGGGAAACAGCTCATTAAGTCTGCATTTATTTCCATCCAACAGAGTCCAAAAGAGGTGCCTGTGTGTTTCATGGACTTCAGCTCACCAAGTAATTCTGTTAGTCTGGGATCACTTGTTCCTAGAGCCTTCCTCCATTTTGGCCATCTATTCTAACATACACTGAGTGGCCAGCTTATTATGACCACTCCATTAGTACTTCATTAGGCCACCTTTGCCTTCAATACTGTGGCAATTCTTTTTGGCATTGACTCCATGAGATGTTGAAAGGTGATGCGAGGAATCTGACACCATGCCTGATGAATAGCACTGTCCAGTTCTGTGAGATTTGATGGTTGTGGAACCAGCTGCCTGATGGCTCTTTTAACTTCGTCCCACAAATGCTCAATTGGATTGAGAGCTGGTGCTTGTGGGGGCCACCTAAGCAAGGCAAAGTCTCCCTCATGTTCTTGAAGTTACTCCTGCACAATATAAGCACTGTGGCATGGTGCATTGTCTTGTTAGAAGAAGCCATCTCTATTGGGTTATGCTGTCAACATGATAGGATGAACTTGATCAGCAACAATCTTTAGGTATAATGTGCTATTCAAACGTTGTTCCACACGAATTTAAGGGCCCAAATCATGCCAGGAAAACATGCCCCAAACCATAACACTGCCCCCACCAGTTTGAAGGGCTGTACTCATGCATGTGGGGTGCATGCTTTTATGCTGTTTCTGCCAAATTATCACTTTGCCATCTGCATGATGCAACTGGAAATGTGATTCATGGGACCACATGACTTTTTTCCAATGCTCAACTGTCCAATCCTTTTGTTCCTGTGTAAATTGGAGATGTTTTATCTTGGTAACTGCAGTCAGCAAAGGTGTTCGAACAAGCCTTCAACTTCCATATCCCATATGATGCAGTGTACGGCTAATTTGCCTACAAATGTCAGGTGGTCATAATAATCTGGCCACTCAGTGTGTGTGTATGTGTATGTATGGTATCAGGAACCATAGTTGTTTAACACAAATCCACCCACATAACTGGAAAAACACTCAGCATACATTTTCCAATAAGTTTGGGTTTTTTTTCCATTTATGTAGACAACTCCGTTATTATTACACAAATGTCTAATGCCATACATAAATTTACAATTTGAGATCAGTACATCTCACCTTTTAATATTTTTCTATGTACCAAGGAGCTTTTAATAATGACAGAGATAAAGTCATAAAATAAAAAGCAAATATTATCTTTCATTTTCTCTGGTATTTAAGCCTTTCTTCTGCAATTATAAAGTGGTCCCTTTATCTGATCAAAGTTACACAAAACCCACTCACACAGACATGGAGTCTTAGGAGCATGCTACAGCCTCAGTCCTAATTTTCTTCTGGCTTTACATTTACTTGAACAGCTATTATCTCCTTCTGATGCAAAGGACCTTAATTTTTTTTTCACTAGTGTTTTATTTTATTGCAATAAACAGATTTGCAGACCACTTATCTCCACCTACCCCTGATTCTACTTAGAAAAGAAAATATGAATTAGGTGAAGAATGGACATACCTTTAACAAGAAATAGAATTACTTTTGATAAAATATAATAAGAAAGCCTGTTTTTTCCCTACATTTTACAAATTAAATATTCATGATAGAAATGTAAGGATAAACTATTATAACATTAATAAAATAAGTGATCAGCTCTTAAAACATAGGAGACTCTCATGGAGCTTTATGAATCATTGCTTTAGGAAAGCTATTGCTAGTCATTTTGTTTCCTGTTAACTTGTTACTGTTTATGCCTTTGTCTATGGCCAAAATTTTCCGATCCACTCTTTCATCAAAACTTTTTATAACATATTGTAACCAAAGTGCACAAATTTCATACTTCAATTGGATATTCAAATTTTAGATATATATTTAAAAACTAAGAAATTAAAAAAAGATTTCAAGGGATTTGAAAAAAGAGAGTCAATTTGTAAATGAATATATTTTACTTCATTAGTAAACAAAACGCAATAGTGTTTCTAATCTACATAGTATTATCTACAAAGATGATTGCTTTCATTTTCTATTTAGCAGAGGCTCTTATTTTTCATTTTCTAATGTTAATCTTTTCCATCAAGGTCAAGTTACTTTCATTTGACTTTAGGCTCCTTATCCTTTTAAGATAAATGGTAGTTTTAGTAAACTGTCTGATTCACTCTTACATATTCTATATTTCAGACTGAACCTTTTCTAAGCTAGGAGTCTGAGAAGGGAGGTCCATATATCATGAGATACTGGAAGAAGAAATGACCAGTGTTAACTAAGAAATAGTTGTGGGAAATAAACATATATAAAAAAACAATTAAAATTTTAAAGTAGACATATGGATCTAGTTGAAAGAACTGATATATTATCTGGTGAGAAAAGAGCTGAACTTGAACTTGTGTAAACAAAGATTTCAAATTATGCTATCTTTTTTCTTCCCCTTTGAAATAATGGGGGAGGAGGGTGGAGAGACAGGCATTTTCTGTTGCGATAGAAAGTGAGGAGAAGCCATCATTCTATGAGAGTGCATCAGATACGCATCTCTTGCAGGTAATGATAAACTCAAATTGTCTTAAACAATGAAGGGAAATCACCGGCTCAGAAAATTTGATCAAGCGGCACAATGACATTACCAAAGACAGATTTTTTCCATCTGTTCTCTCTCTGTCTTCTACAGTTTTATTTTAATCCAAAACTGGCTTTAGTTTTCATCTAAACCTCCCCTTCTGGTCAAAAGATGGAGTCCAGCTGCTAGCAGGAGAGACGTGCTAACTTAATTATACTCAGTCGGAAGAAAGATTATCTCTTCCAGTGTAGTTCTTGGGAAAACAATCCAGAGCTTATTTCCAAAAAGTCTGCAGAAAACGTCTCTACAGTTAGCATTTGCCCAAACTGTGTTATGATTCTGATGGGGATAACGGGGCAGGGCGGGGTGGTCAGCCTCCACACGGTGGTTGTGCTTCATGGACAGGGATGCACAGACAATCGGGATACAGTTAGAAAGATGGAAGGTGAAAGGTTGCTGAGCAAACCAATTTGGCAAATAAACTCACAGGAGGTGTTTTCTCTGGCTGCAGGCTATGAGATTCATCCTAGCTTTTGCTACTATCCCCGGGACCTCACTTAGAATGGAGAAAACACTGTCACTCAAAGGTCTTTCAAAGCAAGCTCCTACCTTAAGTTGAGAGAGAATGGTAACTCATCTTATGGTCAAGGAGTCCAATATCTTTAAAGAGAAGTTCCTTCTCCTCTCCATTATTTCTTTCTCCTCCTTCCTGCTCAACCTTCACTCTCAGCACATACACACCTACAAATGATAGGAGCACAAATCAGAAGTATAGGGAGAGCCTGGCATGGTGACTCCAAATCCACCCAACGGCCTTACTGCTCTTTTTCGTCTTTTCTTTCCTGTCTGCTTTCTCGACTTTTTGATCATGTCTTTTATTCTTCTATATCTTCACTAGTTTGCAACATTTTGAAAAACCATATACTTCAGGATTGATTGTTTCAAAGCAGCATCTAAACATCTAGATAAAATTAACAGGTAATAGCATGCTTTACTAAGAAAAGTGCTTTGAATTATATAAAATGAATTCTAGAAAAAATGTTTTATTTATTTGCTAAAAACATTAATTATTTGTTCTATGAGAGACATTTTCATTTACAAAATATAAGAACTCTCCTCTGTGTTAAAACACACACACACACACACACACACACACATTTTTAAAAGGAATTTGAGAAACATAGAGAAGACAGGTTGGTAGATTGTAGCAAAATGCCTTTGAGCTTTTATAATACAGTTTACCGTACAATCTAGATATTCCATTATTTTTTCATAGTTAGATAGCAAACAATGCCAAATAGAAGCCTTTACAGGAACCAAAGGTTTTGCTTTTCCAAGATTCTACGTTCAAACCTTTTCCTCATGGTGTTAGGAGACATTTTTTAACTTTCTGGTACCCAACACCTGATGCCCTTCCTTTCTCAGAAGACTCTCTGATTATGAGGTTGAAAACGAAACACCACTTCCAGGCGTCAAGGGAGCCAGCAGAACACATGAACAAGACTGACAAATGTAGGTTCTGTTCCAGACTATTTTTAATCTTAGGGGAGTGATAACTAATGTTCACATACTTCTTATGCTTCAGGCCATGCTTTACATGTTTTACTAATTTCATCTGTAACACTTTATGAAGTAGAGGCTCTTACTTCCCCATTTTACAGGTGCAGAATCTGAAGCTCAAAGATGATGGCCCAGTGGTCCAGTAGGAATGGCAAGTAGCTCCATGAATCCACTGAGATGATGGGCACGAGGATTCAAGTGTGGGTGCTGGGTGCCCTCCTGCTTCCAGCCATGCTGGACTGGACGTCTCTGTAAACAGCTCTGAACCTGGACAGAATGCATGAGGACATGGTTCTCAGGCCACAGGCAGGTAAAGAATATGGTTTCAGAGAAGGAAATGCAGCTGTGAGCCTTCCCCCAAAGCCAGCTTTCATCCTGGAACAGTTTGTTGATGTCACTGCAGACACGGAGCTGGAGCCAACACAGAGAATGAGGCTCTAAATAACTCCAAATAATCCTACAGGGAAATGTAGGGCTTGCTCCTTATCATCCTCACTCTTTTATTAGTATGCTATTTGGATTTCGGCATGTTTTTCCCTACCGTTGGACAGTCTCCTGGTTTGGTAAGCTCACCTAACTTACTGTGCAAGTCTTCATTAGTGCTGTGACCACTGCATGTTGGTGGATTGAGAGCTTTGTTCCTTTTGAAGACCAACTTCATTTATAGTAAGTGACTTTTTTAAAAGTAAGTTGGCTTTTTAGAGTAAGTAGCATTTTTAGATTCCACTTTGCCTTAATAGAATTTTTTAGGGAACGAAAATCAGGCATGGTTTTCCCAAACTACCTTTTTGTTTATAAAGGCTAAAAAAAGTCACAGCCTAGACAATGTATTGAAAATACTGCTTTAAAAAGTAAAATAATCTCAGGAATATTACTTGGTACCTTGTTAATTTCATTTTGAACTGAGATCTAATCAAACAATAAAGTTATTTATTAAATTCTTTGGAGACAATGGTCCAACCTACTAAATGTCTTTAAAATGTTCATTTTTAAATTTTATTTTATTTTTTAAAATTTGTCTTTATTGTGAACAGTATTATAGATGTCTCCCATAACTCCTCCACCCTGCCCTTTGCCCCACAACCCAGGCCTTCACCAACCAGTGTCTGCATCCATGGGTTATGCATAAATGCAGAAGACAGTATGGCATTTCCTCAAAAAATTAAAAATAGAACTCCCATTTTACCCTGCGATCCCACTTCTGGGAATATATCCCCAGAAACCAGAAACACCAATCAGAAAGGATATATGCATCCCTATGTTCATAGCAGCACAATTTACCATAGCAAAAATTTGGAAACAGCCTAAGTGCCCATCAGCAGATGAATGGATTAGAAAGCTGTGGTACATCTACACCATGGAATACTATGCTGCTGTAAAAAAGGAGTTCTTACCATTTGCAGCAGTATGGATGGAACTGGAGAGCATTATGCTAAGTGAAATAAGCCAGTCAACAAAAGAAAAATACCACATGATCTCACTTATTTATGGATAATAAAGACCATTATAAATTGATAAGCATAAACAGATATAGAGGCAGAACAGCATTGAACAGACTGTCAACCTACAGCTGGAAGGCCGCGGAGGTTTGGGGGAGAGTTTAAGAGATCAACTGAAAGACTTGTATGCATGCATATAAGCATAATCAATGGACACAAGACACTAGGGGGTAGGGGAGGAGGGGGGAAGGTCAGGGGGAAAATGGAGACCTATCTATCATTCGTTGTAATACTTTAAGCAATAAAACAAAATTTTAAAAAAAGTTACAGTTTATATAATGTTATCATACAACTTAAGATCATGTCATACCATTAGCATATTATTGTTATATTTTGTTTGATTGTTACCTTGCAAAGTAAAGATATTAATTCAATTTAAGCCTATAAATGAGTCCCATAAATACAGAAAGTTATATTGATTTTATTTTTTCAATTAGTTGTCTAGATACATTTTATAATAAAAACCAAACAAATTACATGTTTAAAATAAAAGCATTTGTATAATTCTTGATTGCTAGATAATAGACAATCTGTCAAAATAAATAAAATAGTAATTAAAACATTCCCTCACTTTTAAAACTTAGATTATAACAATTTTAATGTCATGAAAGTAAGTCATTCAATCTGAGAAAACAATATACATGTATAATTTCAAATAATAGGCCATACTGTGTGGTTTAGCCTAATTAGTATGGTAAATAGTACACAACAATAATTGGCTGCACAAGGATAGTTTAAACTGATCGTAGAGATTTAAAAGCATTATGAAAATGATAAAAGGCATTTTGAAGTTAGCATAACTGCTAAGGATGTAGAAATGGGAAATAAATATCACAAATGTTTTACATAACAAGTGAGAAGCATAAAATGCATTTTCGTTGAGCTATATAGCTGTCCATGCTCTTTCAAAACAAATGTCATTTGATTCCAAGTGGTTTGTAATATAGTAAGTATTTAAGGCTTCAACTACAAATCTTATCTTTTAAGAAATGGAACAAGAAAAAACAGTCAACTCAATGAATGGCCTATTCAACTCATCCTTTTGAACTTCATTGTGGCTAGTGTACACATTGCTTTAAATGTATTATTTCTTTTCAATATTGTTTTTAATAAGTAAGTTTTTAACAATGTGAATTGAGGTTAATATTTTATTCATAAAAATCAGTCATCTCTGGAATATTCTTGTTATTTGCCATGTGAGAGTAATTTCAGCTACTTTAATCGGGCCTGGCATTAGACCTTCATGGTCATTATTTCTTATCTAACACATATTAAGTGTTATCAATGTAAGATTAATATATTTTTTAATGTATCATTAACATATTTATTCATGTATGTTAATGGTGATATAATTAACCACTTTGTGCGCTCAACATAGTACTTGATGAGTAACAGTCAATGAACAAAGCAGGTTTTGGAAGGAATTAGCAAACCCTGCTGAAGTAGGATTGATTGCAAAGTGAGAATAATAAGGATTGTATAAAATTGTTATTAAATGCCTTATTAGGGTTCAAATCATGACAAATGCTAAAAACTTATGTGCTGGTAGAAATTGTTAGATTGATTTTTAAAATAGTAAAGTGCATATAATCTTTGGAACTGTTCTTGACCGTTTTGTCTGCCATTGCCAACATTTCTAAATGGCCTTGACTTTCTCGTGACCACTGAGTGCATAAATTCACATTGGTCTGAATGAGCATGTAAAATCCTTGCTAAGCTGAAACTTAAGGAAATGTTTCTACACACTTTTTTAAATTTTATTTTATTGTTTAAAATATTACAAATAGTAGTACATATGTCTCTTCTTTTTCCCCATTGACCACCCCCTGGCACATGCCCTCACCCATCCCACCCCCCCAGCATCTTGTATCCATTGGTTATGCTTATATGCATGCATACAAGTCCTTCCGTTGATTTTTTACCCCTGCCTTCCTGCTATAGTTTGACAGTCTGTCAATGCTTCTTTGCCTCTGTATCTGTTTTTGTTCATCAGTTTATAATCCTATATAATAAAAGCCTAGTATGCAAATTGACTGAGCTGCAGAACAACTGGTGGAACGACCAGTCACTATGATGCACACTGGCCACCACAGGGCAGATGCTCAATGCAGGAACTGCCCCCATCCCGCAGGTCCCAGGTCAGCCAAGGTGAGTGCCAGTGGGGATCCCCAATTGCCCTGCTGGTTGCCTCACAGTTCAGTCCTGATCGCCAGCCAGGCCTAGGGACCCTACCCATGCACAAATTTTTGCACCAGGCCTCTAATGTTCTTTATATTCCACAAATGAGTGAGATCATGTGGTATTTATCCTTCTCTGACTGACTTATTTCACTTAGCATAATGCTCTCCAGCTCCATCCATGCTGCTGCAAATGGTAAGAATCCCTTCTTTTTTACAGCAGCATAGTATTCCATTGTATAAATGCACCACAGTTTTCTAATCCATTCATCTGCTGATGGGCATTTAGGCTGTTTCCAAATTTTAGCAATTGTATATTGTACTGCTATGAACATAGGGATGCATATATCCTTTCTGATTGGTGCTTCTGGTTTCTTGGGATATATTTCTAGAAGTGGGATTACTGGGTCAAATGGGAGATCCATTTTTAATTTTTTGAGGAAATGCTATACTGTTTTCCACAGTGGCTGTACTAGTCTTCATTCCCACCAGTAGTGAAGGAGGGTTCCTTTTTCTCCGCATCCTCTCCAGTACTTGTCATTTGTTGATTTGTTGATGATAGCCATTTTGGCAGGTGTGAGATGGTACCTCATTGTTGCTTTGATTTGCATCTCTCAGATGACTAGTGAGTTTGAGCATGTTTTATATGTCTCTTGTCTTTCGGTATGTCCTCTTTCAAAAAGTGTCTATTTAGGTCCTTTGCCCATTTTTTGACTGGGTTGTTTAATCTCCCTTTTGTTAAGTTGTATGAGTTCCCTGTAAATTTTGGCAATTAAACCTTTACCAGAGATAACATTGGCAAATATATTCTACCATGCAGTGGGCTTTCTTGTTGTTTTGTTGATGGTTTCTTTTACTGTGCAGAAGTCTACACATTTTTTTTAAGTAGAAGAAATAAAAGGTGATCTGCCTGGCTGCTAATGATCTGAGTTCTACCTACTCCCCAATCAACATCGTCAGGACAGTATGGGCAGGGGACTCCAATGGTTCTTGAGTGTGGGGTATATTTAGAGTGGTCTGTCTTGGTTGTGTGTTAAGAAGTGTCATTTTGTAAAAAGTGTTGAGTGACCTGAGACTCAGAGTAGGTTTGGATCAGCCTATCTGGAATAATTCGTATTCCTACGCTGTCAGTATGTAACAATAATCTGTGTATCTCAGCTATTCCATTGCAACTGGACATGCCAGTCTGCTCAGAGTAGTAAATCTAGCTAGAAGGTCAGTCAGTCTGGCTTGTCATTATGTCTCAAACAATTAAGATGTTCATCACACCTTTGTATTTTCCCTATATCTTTTTTTTTTCTAGAATGCATCTAAATGGAGACCACTGTCTAGGTAAAGTCAGAGTGAGCAATATCTTGGCTCCCACTATCTCAAAAATAAATATAACATTTATTACATGAACTTGAAGAATATGCATATTTTTGTACTTATAAGAACTCTGATGAGTTTCATAAATATGTTGCTATTTTAGTGGTCAACAAACTTTTTATTTAAAGGACTAGACTGTAAATATTTTAGGCTTTGGGGACCACGAGTAAATATTAAAGATATGAAGGTATGCACATATATAACAAGAGAGAAAACAAATTGTTATTGTTAAAATTAAGAGTGTAATAAAAATTCAATATGCTTTTTTTGTAATATAAACCTACTAATGAGAAAAATAAAATTAGTTTTTCTTTTTTTGGAGGGGATAGCATTTTGCTTAGTTGGGATTCAAAGTTTCAATATTAGTATTCACTATTGTGAAATCAATCGCAAACATTCATCTACAAAGACAGATTTGCTTGTGGCTCACTTAAAACACAGGTGGTGGATGAGATTAGGCCCAGAGATTGTAATTTACTGACCCTGCTCTATCCAGTGGGTTTCCATTTAGTTGAAATCCACACTTAGGTATCTCGGCTATTTGTGGTACAGAAACAGAATTTTCCCCAGTTTGTTGCAGAATCAATACTTCGTTAAAGAACTGAACTACTAGAAAAAGAAATTAAAAAGACATACAAAATACAACCCCTACCTATTTCTTTATTATTAGAATCAATAAGCATAAATGATCCTGTTAAATTGTTATGAAAGTTTTTATACCCTTATTTTCAATTTCTATATTCATGTAGTGGAAAATGATACAAAGGAGTTTGAGGACTGGTGCTAAATAATTCCTTCACTATTCTGGATTTTAAAAATAGGTTCCAAATGAACCGTCATATAATTACTAACAGATATGGCACTGGGAAAAGATGGAGCATGCTTTTCCTATGTCCTCAGTGCTTTCTCCCTTCTTCAGTTGGGCCACACGTGTTTTTGTTTCCTTCGCAGGCCTAATTGGCAAGACATTTCAGTTACTGCCGACGCAGTGCAGAAAAAGTAGGTAAGTCCACTGCTTGCTCTCTCTGTGCTCCCATGGCATATTTCCTTGGTGAAGTTTTTCATTTGGCGAACACCCTCAGAATAAACAAACTCTGAGGACCAGATTAGGCCCGCTGACGCTTTTTACAGGGAAAACTTCCTTTCTTGAACTTACTACTCAGTATTTTAAAGAATTGTTCTGTAGTGTTTTATTGTTGCATTTATTGCTGGTGACATATTTACTAATATACTTCATTCCATTTTTAATAGTTCTCCATTTCATATTTAACTCAGAGTCCAGTAGACTATAAGTATTATATGTTAGACAGATCCCCAGAGCAAGGATGATGGGCCACGTACAGAAACTCACCAAGACAGAAAGGGCCAGATAGCAAAGGGCAAAACTGGGAAAATAAGAACCTCACGTTCAGGGTAACCTATCCTCCCCTAGCATATCACTGGTCATGTGGTTTAGACCCCCTGACTTTTTCCTCCCTAAACGTAACATCTAAGCCTCAGTTTTATTTCAGGCCCAGAAAAGCAGCAAAACCAGACAGGTGGTATTATGGCTGCCTCAGGACCAGCTACATTGACTAATGACCCCTGCCCTGGCGCTGACCAATCAGTGGAAACCATGACCCTAAAAAAACACACCTCAAAGCTGATATATATTCTATTAAGACCCTCCCCTGAGGCCTCCCCTAAGATTTCCACCTGCAGGAAAGAGATAAATACACTCAAGACAAAGGACCCAGTGTGCGCTCTCCTTCCAAGGGTCATGCCTGTGCCATTTCCCCACTGGCACGTATCCCCCACCCTCTAAGGGACCCCAGGAGACTTGCAACGAGGGGAGCAATGGGCAGCAGCAGCTTGTCTCTGGCTTACCCGCCCCCACCCCGAACCTGTCTTTAAGGCCCCTTTTTAAGTATATCTTTACTGCCATCATTGACCCACTGTCCTGTTGGCTCAGTGCTGTGCAGCCCTTCCCTTCAGATATTCCATCCCCCACCCCTTTTCCTTAAATAAATTCCATTTTTCTTAAATCGCCATCTGAGATGGCTATTTAGCCTGCCCACGCACAACACCATGTTCACTTTTCATGATATATATATATATATATATATATATATATATATATATATATTCTATCTAAATGACTCAATTAGTTGTATTCAGAAGTTTTCACAAATGCTGTAAGAACTAACAGAATATTTGTTTAAATTCACATTCTTCAGTCACACTCATCTGCCTATGTGACTTTAAAATACATTAGCTAAAATTTTCATCTTCCTGTGATCCTATTCCCAAATGTATTATGTTAATTTCTTTGAAGAAGCATCTATTACATTTTTAAACACGCTTTTTCTTTCTTTTTAAGAATATAAAACACTCTAAAGATACAGAAGTCTCTTTACAAGAAGAGAAGACTCTGCTCCTTTCCCTATCTCTATTAAGCTTCAGGACTACATTCTTGGGTTGGAAATCAAAGATTAAAACATACGCAAGACTACAGTTTCTAATGAGATGCACATTTCTTTTCTGTTGTAAGCCTTGCCGTAGGGGTCCTTGAAGCAAAAGAAAACTTTGGTCTGTATCTTTTGCAAGCCCTCACCTGATAAATTCTGGTGGAGTGTTTTTCAGTTTAAGAATTCTTTATCTTCTTTATTGCTTTTGTCATTAAATACATCTCACATGGCATATTTGTTTTGTTCCATACATAGGAGAGGAAATTACTAAGATTGATCCATAGTATCTGTTTACCTAAATATCAGGTAAAGTTCTATTTTTAAAAAAAAGTGTAGCCCACCTGGCATGACTCAATGGTTAGGTGTTGACCTATGAACCAGGAGGTCATGGTTTGATTCCTGGTTGGGGCACATGCCCGGGGGCATGCCGGAGGCAGTGAATCAATGATTCTCTCTCATCGTTGATGCTTCTATCTCTCTCTCCTGCTCCCTCTCTGAAATCAGTAAAAATATATTTTTTAAAAAATAAAGTGTAAGTTAATTATACAATAGCATTCTGGTTCATAACTTCTAAGATCCTAATTTTTTATCATGCAAATTGCTACTAATGGCCTGACATACAATGAAATGAACTCCCAGGCGGCCGGCCGCTCACCCAGTCATAGAGGTAGCTGTCCTGAATCTTCTTTGAATATAGTTCGAGCTCAACCACAGCTGGGTGTTTTTCTGTTGTTATAAGAAAAACAAAACAAAAAAATTCTTTTAAGATCAAAGTAAAGTACAAACCCAGGCTAAACAGTCATGGCTTAAAAACGTGTTTTAGAAATCTCAATTTTGATCTTAAAAGATCACTAAAGGAAAGAGTTCATATACTAGATTTTGCCACAAGCTAGTTATGTACATTTGAATGCATATACATAAATATATTTTTATGTGAGATGCTGAATGTAATCCTATCAGCCCTAGGGAATGAACATCAGGTTGTGTCAAAAATATAGCATCTCGCCCTGGTTCACTGTCTTGCAATGCTGTTTTCAATCTTTCTCTCAGGGAGACATGGATCTGATGTCAGCAAAGCTGATGTTTCTACAACTAATGGATTTCAAACTGTGCAACCTACCATAGAGCAACCTTGAGATTTTAAGACATCTTTCTTGTAGAATATCAGAACTCACACATAGGTTTCCAAACCTACTTTATGATACCTTTAGTCCTAATCAACCCTGACACTAAGTGATCCCAGGTACCAATTGTGTAAATAAACAGGTAAGTATAATCTCATATTCTGTGCAATAACAGGATGCTGTGCAATTTATGCTTCACAGGATTTTGAAAAAGAGAAAATTTTGTCTCCATAGCCTTCATTTTAAGCCTCTTTTAAATGTGTGCCATTTCTGCGATCGGGGAGCTGGTGGCTGGCCAGTGACTCGAGCTGCTGATAGAGGTGTTCAGGATGAATGCAAGTAGACCTGTTAAGATCAAGGACCTCATTGGCTCCAGTGGGTTCCATGCTGAGTGGAAAATATTGAGAAGTCAGAATTCCAAGCAGGGGTCATTGGCACTGAATGCCTATAAACATCCTATCTAATAAAGAGGGAATATGCCACAAGCTGGCCGGCAGGGGAGGGCAGTTGTGGGTGATCAGGCCAGCAGGAATGGGCAGTTGGGGGTGAACAGGCCAGCAAGGGAGGGCGGTTGTGGGAGACCAGGCCAGCGGGGAGGGCGATTGGGCCAGCAGGGAAGTAGTTAGTAGTTAGGCATCGATCAGGCTGGCAGGGGAGTGGTTAGGGGATGATCAGGCTCGCAGGCAGAAGCAGTTAGGGGATGATCAGGCTGATCAGTGGGCAAGTGAGTGGTTGGGACCCAGCAGTCTTGGATTGTGAGAGGGCTGTCTGACTGCTGGTTTAGGCAGTGCTAACCAGCAGTCGGACATCCCCCAAGGGGTCCAAGATTGGAGAGGGTGCAGGCTCTGCTGGGCCTCTAGTTCTATAGTAATAGTGGCCCGGTGCATAAAATTCATACATGGGGGGGAGGCATCCCTCAGCCCAGCCTGCACTCTCTTTAATCGGGGACCCCTCAGGGGATGTCCAACTGCCGGTTTAGGCCCACAGTTGGACATCCCTCTCGCAATCTGGGACTGCTGGCTCCTAGCCACTCACCTTCTTGCCTGCTTGATCTCCCCTAACTGCCTCTCCCCTGATCTCATCACCAATGGTCCTTCCCTGCCAGCCTGATCTTGTTCCCAACTGCTCTCTCCTGCAGGGCTGATCTCACCCCCAACTTCACTCCTCTGCTGGCCTGATGGTGCCCCCAACTGCCCTGTCTGTCTCAGCCCCCACCACCACGGCTTTGGCCAGAAGGAAGTCGGATGTCCAGAAGATGGCAGGTCGACCAATCTAATTAGCATATTACACTTTTATTAGTATAGATAGATTATAGAGGCTAGGATTGCTTAAATGGGGGGGGAAGCCTTTTTCAGCAGGAGGAGATGCTCTTGGCAGACAAAAATGCATAATCCTTATATCTAGACTGATAGCCAGCCCGATGCACTATACTGCCAAATTGGTTATCAAACAATTGAACTGCTTTCTTACATGTTACACCAAACAGCTATTGCCCTTAAAACCCCTCCTCAGCCCCCACCTTAGGTTCTGCCTTCTCAGTTCACCCAGATTAGGTTCTGATTGGTTGTTTTCTATGCCAATCAGCATCAAAAGTCTTTTTAATTTTATAAGAAACTGTCAAACTCTCTTCCTAAGTGTCTGTAGCATTTCGCATTCCCACCAGCAATCACTGAGGGTTCCTGATGCTCTGCATCCTCATCGGCATTTGGTATTGTTCTCAATTTTAGCCATTATTTTGAGTGTGTAATTGTATCTCATTGGTTTACTGTAATAGCTTTTACCGCTATATATTTTCTCAACAAATAGATAGGAAAAAAAGAATTATCACGTGGGAAAACTAAAAATTTCGATGTGAAAGAAAGGACCATCATATTTTAAAAGGTCTAGAAACACAGAATAACAATTTCCCAATGAGAAACTTGTAAGTGTTAAAGTTTGTGTCTAAAAATGTCCCTTTTACCTTCTAGCCACAACCTGTTCCTTTGCCTGAAACTCAAGTGTCATCTCCAAGTCTAGGCTGGGCCTCCCATATCTTCCCTGATTTTCGTTCTCTATCTTTTCCCGAGAGAGTTTTTGTGTAACTGCAAGATGTTATCACTGGTGCTATGAAAGAAAAGATTTCATACATTTGGCCAAAGTAGATTATTTTAGTCTCACCCATAGAAATGCACACAATTCAGTAGCCCATTAAAGAGTTTAGAATAATAAAAAAATCAATAAATTAGCATTCTAAATGTTTTATAGGGAACATCTATTACCATGGCAGAGCCCCATAAGTAAGGTAAAGAAGGAGACATATTCATTCAGATTAGGAACCATAGATGTACAGAAAGCATATCTTGATTAAAAATTGCATATCCAGGAAAACTGTCCTTTCTGAAACAAGGGAGCAAGTGTCACTACTTTAAAGGTTGGGAAGAGTAAGAGAGGACAGTGGGGAAGTGAGTAAAGAAATCAGAAGAGGGGACATGGCCTTCCCTTGACCCCTTTAAATCTTCAGAGACAGGTCTGTCTTCACTGTTTTCTACAGGAAATCCACGCTGTCAAGTGTCCACACAGTGTGCAGAGGCAAGGCCCAAGCGCCTCAGATTCACAGGAGGCAGTTCATTCAGTTCTCCCAGGGGCTTCAAGAAGCAAGAATTATGCTGACATGCCATAGGCCCAAGGAGCTCAACTCCAGAAACTTTAAGCTACTTTAGAATGTAATTGTTAGATATGAACAAAGCAAAGACAATGGGACAGAAACTCACCAGGCAGAAAGCCCCGGATGCCTAGTAAGGGGCAAAACTGGGAAAATAATAACCTTACCCCCAGGGTAATCTCTCCACCCTTAGCATATCACTGATCAGGAGGTTTAAACCCCCTGATCTTTTCCTTCCTTAAGACAACATCTGGGCTTCAGTTGTATTTCAGCTCCAGGTACAGAAAAGCAGCAAAACCAGATAAGTGGCACCATGGCTGCCTCAGGACTGGCTATGTTGACTAATGACCCCCTGCCCTGGTACCCACCAAACAATAGAGACCACAGCCCGAGAGAGCACACCTGGAAAGCTGATGAAAATTCTGCTGAGACCCTCCCCCGAGACCTCTTTCTGCAAGAGAGAGAGAAATATGCTCAGAACAAAGAACCCAGTGCAAATTCTCCTCGGGAGCATGCCTGTGCCATTCCCTTCCCCTTCTCCTTGCCCCACAGGCACGTATCCCCTAACCTCTAAGGGACCCCATGAGACTTGCAACCAGGGGAGCAATGGGCATTGGCAGCTCGTCCTGGGCTCACCCCCTGAACCTGCCTCCAAGACCCCTTTTCTCCGACTTCCCATTGAGCCAAAGCCGCCCAACTTATGCCTTCCTGTTGCTTCTTCTCTGCCCTTCCTTGTTGCACTGTCCTAAGTACATTTTTGCAGCCATCATGGACCCAATAATTTTGGCTCAGCGCTGTGTGGCCCTTCCCTTTGGATATCTCCATCTCCCTTCCCCTTTTCTTAAATAAGTTCAATTTTTCTTTAATCACCATCTGAGATGGCTATTTAGTCTGCCGGCGCATCACTGACTTGAACCTTTCAGTAATGTCATGAGATATAAAGAAGATCCAGCTTACTTTTGATGGTTCAAATTAACTATGCATGCAGTTCATCAACAGTATTCATTTACAACCTGGCCAGGCCCCATGGAATCTTAGATCTTGAACCATATTATACTCTAGACAGAGACGGAGAAATGATTTTCTGGCAGTTGGCACTGAAGGTTTATTCCTTGCCTTAATACTCTTTCTCTTTTCTAGATCCCTTTTTATAAAGCTATTTCCAGAAAAACCTACATCTTGATTAAGCAAAATTATTTAAAAATGGCTTTCTTGACAGGAAGTTTTATCTGCTTATAATAGACGATTATCTGCTTATAATAGTCAGCTGTTTGCTTTTATTTTTCACAATCTGCAATTTAATGCTGTGTTATTACATAACACTGGGATATAAGCAACCAGGCCATTTGTTCCACAGAGATCGGTCCCAGCATATCTGCCCTAACCCTAGCCCTAACCCTAACAGAATCCACACAGGGAGTCTCTTAACTGATTCCCCAAACTGATTCCCCAAACAGCCTGGTTCTGTTAAATGTAAGCACCATGGCAGGGGCAAGGGTTCTGAATGTATCCCTTGCTCATATTGCATTCTGACAACCACTGGGTTGGACCTTCATAGATAGCAAACCTGAGCATGAACGTTACTCATAGTACAGTGAGGATACAGAAGAATGAAGAGAAACAAGTTGGAACTGTGGAATTTGAGATGAAGAAAGGATCTTAAAAGATCACCTAGTTCCACTCTATGCTTTTATATAAGAGAAAATATGTTATTTAACCAAGGAGTCAACTAATAAATTTCAGAGAAAAATTCTAACCTTTCAAGATGCACTCAAATTGAACTTCTAGTCTTTTCAAAAGACATTTAGCCCTTCATTAGCGAGCAAGTTTTGTTTTAAATATCAGCATTGCTTCAGAAAACGTAACATAAATATGTGTGGTGACCTGAGTCATGAATATGGATTCTCTTTGGCCAGCAAATTACAGAATAAGTAATCATTTTCTAATTTCAAGGATCCTATTCTTTTAGTCATTTGGAATTCAGACTTCAGGCCAATCTATGAAAGCCAGGTTTCTATTCATTACAAACAATTCATCTTAATTAGCCAAAAAACTCTTCTAACAAGAAATAAATTATTGAGCCCAGAAAGCAGGTTTTGTGAAATGTTTAATGTTGGTTTAAAAATCCCTTTCAAAACAAACCGTAGAGGAGGAAGGGGTGGTTAGAAAGAGAACGTTTGCTGCTGGATGGATTTCAGACCTTCCCACACCTGGTCAAATGCAGGTGTAGCCATGTTTACTTAAAAATGTATTGTCACAGAACACAGCGTTAGATTCATAATGGTAATCAATGTTCATTAAGGATACAACAAAAATTCTGTGGTTAAAGGCCATTTGTTCCATCACCATAAGATCCCATTTATTACTGGATAAATTATTACAAATTGCTCTTTGGGGCAGGAAGGGTACAGAATGTAAGAATTTGGAGACCGGGGCAAAAAACCTTTTTCTTGGATGATATTCTCGCAGTTTGAGGGGAGGGTTGGGTACGGCACATGTGAGAAAGGTGTGCTTTTACTTACCACACGGTCCTACACTGTGATGGATGGCACCGTTGCTGGACACTCTTCCACCCAAATATATTCAGTTCTTTGTTTTTTAGGATTAGACAATCCTGCGCTTGTCAACGTGCCTTGGGCTCCATTACAACTGTTTCCACAGCATGAAAAACTGCCTGATGTTCTCTGTGATTCCAGAAGGCACTCTGAGCTACTGTGCTGTCATAGAAAGATAGTGGGAGACATTTTTATGGCTTCGTCTCTCGGTTTGTTTTTGTTTTTAAACCCAAACAAGAGGTCAAATCTATTCTAAATTTGAGAGTGGGAGAGCCAGGCAGAGACAGAAAGCGCGGACATTCAATCAAAGGGGAAAAACTTCTTTGCCTGACTGGGTACTCCCTTCCTAGCCATCTAATTAAAATAAACACTGTCACACTTCGCAGCCACCAGCTGGATCCTCCTACTCCCCATTCAAACTCCAAACAGTCAGGACAAACAAATATTTTTTGAGACAAATTCAACTGCTCTAGTGTGAAACTGTTTGGGCTCATCTCCAGCCCCAAAGCGCTGGCCCCTGGGGAAGTCAGTCTCTCTGCTGTGAAGACAAAGGCTGCCTGTATAATTCTCATGCAGAGTTGTTCTTAGAGGATTGCCTCGGCTGGTCAGGCAGGATGAGTCAGATGATCTTAAGGAAAGAGAAAGGAAATTCCACCCACCCACTGCCTGAAAGTCCCTTTTGAAAGGTCAATACTGTCTGACCCTCACTGGCCCTGGAATCAGGGTCAGAACCACATTTGCTTTTACAACTCACTGAGCAGGAGATATTGCTCCTTTTCCCTGGTGTGCAGAGCACATGTTGTTAAATACTGTCCTATTTGGAGAAAGGAAAGTTGCCCAGGGATACCAAATACGGCCAGCCGTCCCTGTCCCCAAGAAACCTAGCCCTGTGTCCCTGAGGTCAGGCAAGAATGAGATGGCGGTTTAGCGTGGGGATAGGAAAGTAAAACCAGCCCAGAGGAAGCATGCCCTGAGCCTTTGCTGCTCTGACTTCCGATCCCACGCAGCTGACCTCATGTTGCCCAGTGCCCTGGCTACCAATGGAAACTGCAGCCGAACATATGAAAATTCGGTTTGTGCAAAACCAGAATCTAAAAAGGAACACATGTTTCTTTTTCTTTCAGAAACTGACTCTGATGGTTTCAAGTTTATCTGGTCCCCAGTTCCAGTTTGAGGTGGACAAGTGCATTGATGAAGAGGTTATGCGCTGGTGGGAATTGGCCAGGGATTGGCATTTCACTCAATGCTGTGCTCCTTACCTAACCTTCCTTAACTCAATTCACTCTCCAAGCCACCAGTTCCTACTCAATAAAGGGAAGGTTACAGTAGCAACTGTGCTGTGAAGGACTAATGGATCAAATAGCATAATGTACAGAAGCTTCCTGTGGCGGCATGTGATTAACAATCAATCGATGTTACTTCATTTAAGAAAATTCATGAATGATTTTTAACTAAAAGCTTAATGATTAATTTCATTGCTGTTCCCCACTCCCACCTTGATACAACATAATCATATACAGAAACTGGGAAGCAGAAAAGAGAACGTGTTCCTAATTGCAGGACTCTAATTCTGTTAGTGTTTTGGTATAATTTTGCCAGAATGCTTTTCTCCATGCATTTAAAAAAAGAAATAAGCCTGGCTGGAGTGGCTCAGTGGCTAGAGCATTGGCTTGCGGACTGAAGGGTCCCAGGTTCGATTCTAGTCAAGGGCATACGCCTGGGTTGTGGGTTTGATCCCCAGCAGGAGGTGTGCAGGAGGCAGCCAATCAATGATTTCCTCTTTCATCATTGATGTTTCCATCTCTCCCTTCTTCCTTCCTCTCTGAAATCGATAAAAATATATTTAAAAATAAAGAAAGAAAGAAAGAAATGTATCAAAGTGTGTAGGTAGAGCACAGGAGGTTTTGTCTCGGTGCAGAGGCTGATGCATGCTGTGAGCTTACTCCAGCAGTTCAGATCTTTCTGGCACACCAGGGAGATGGCAACGCCCGCCTGAGCCCCTCCCAGAGCCGCCTACACAGTACTCTGACCTTTCATTGGCTCCCTGAGATGGTGTTCCATGATTGGCCACCTCCACCTATAAATAGGGCTGCCTTTCCTCAATAAAGTTAGACCTGCGTCCCAGAACCTGGTTTCCAGAGTCGTGCATGCAAGTGTCCTAGCACTAGGGGCTCCGCCGTCCTCACCCCTGGGAAATCCCCTGCTTCAAAAGTGTATGCAATACTTTATATCAATGTTATAGACTATATTGCAAGCATGCTCCTGTGGATGACATAACTGTAATCACCAACATTATCAACAGTTCTCTTCCATGCCACTGCGCGAGTCATTCAGTATGTACCTGATCCCCTTATGTTGTCTAAATTTGTTGTTTTCGGTTCCTAAAAATAAAAAGAAGAACCGGTGATTACTATTTTTCTGCAAATACCTTTCCCCCGAGTATTTCCACATTTCTTATATTTATCTTTATATTCTTTGGGTATATTTCAAGAAAAGGAATTACCTAGTCAACAGGCACAAACCTTTTGTGGCTTTCGATTGGTTGTCGCCAGGCTGTGTCCTGAGTCAACGCTGAAGCTGTGGATGAAAACATCAGTTATGCACTGTCTTCCCACCCTGTCGTTCCTCTTATCTTTCACCAGGACGTATATCAATGTCATCTTTGTCTTAATTATTTCTCTGCCCTTATCTGTCCTCATTCAACGTCAATTAGAGAAAGAGAAAATTATCAAGTATTTATTAAGGTAAAACTCCTTAATATAAAAAGTAAACGTTGGAGAAGCTATTAGGATCAAAACCTAAACTTAACTGACATTAAAAAAAATGTTGACTTTATCTAGATACTATTTCCTTTCGTGTAATACAGCACACACAGGTGGAGATGTGCTTTTTATTGCTCGCTATATGACTTTGCTGTATCCCAAGTTCCACATCCCTCCGTCATCTTTAACTTGGGTTTTTTCTGTGAGACCAAGTACCTGTGACTGCATGCAATGAAGGTGGCCTTGGGAGAAAATTCATCATGGCTAACTGAAAGCCACCTTGCTGAATGGATGCAGAGTTTTTGCAACCATGCCTAACAACCCTGCGGATTGGATACCCCCGGTGGTTGCTCCTGTTGGTCTATACTCACCATGATCTAACTCCAATGCCTCTGAGAATATCTCTGGAAAGTGTACACTTATTTGTTACCACAGTTGGTCAACCAAATTCAAGTTGTGCCCCTAGTATGATCTAGTCACCATTCATATAACAATAAACAGAACGAGTGTGTGCCCTGGAAGAATTTGACTGCTTACTCGACGGGGCTGCCGTGAGCTCGGCTTGAGTTACAATGAGTTTGGGACTGTGCCATTCATGGGATATTTCTCGGCTGCCAATCTGATTCCTCATCTTCTAAAGTGCACTACATTTCTTGTACAAATGGGTCACCCAAGTAAGAAATGTGCCTATTTGCTCATCTCATTCAATACAACCATACATAACTTTAAGATTGTCCACAAATTACTCAGGCTCCTAATATCAACACATGCTGACACCTCCCTTTTTTCTCTGGCATCCTATGGGGTCTTCTCCCTTGATGTATTAAGAGATGCTTATGAAATACCAGGATACTACTGTTGGAGCAAGGAAGCAATGAACAGAGTGAAAGGGCCCAGTGCATATCATTAGCATACATTTTGGTTGAATGGCCAATCAGACAACACTTAGATCGCTCTTATTCTTTTCCACATACAAGCATATTATCAGTGCATCCACTGTTAAACCTAACACTTTCTACCATGTGTAGTTATTAATATACTTATCATAACCCCACTTGTTAGATGTCCCCCATAATGCCAATTTAGAGCTTGCTCATTAAAAAAAAAAAGTATATTTCCAGATGATTGATTGAAATTTCTATTATGATTATAGAATTGGACAGACTCTGCAATGTTCATTTCAGTTATCGGTATGCTGTGCGCAGATGTTCGGCTTAGTGCTGGGAAATATTCCTCTCCTGTCTTCTAATCTAGGGCATTTCCAAAGGTGTGACAAAAGGCTGAATTTGTCCTGAGTTTTAAACAAACCAGAGAACCGTTAAGGCATTTAAATGGCTTACGAATGTTATTGTATCCACATATTTTTTTAAGACGGTGAGAAAATGGAAGTTTGGGGGTCTTTGTAGAAGGCCTGTCTGGTTACAAAAAGGGTTGGAAAGTCGGGCTCATGGAGCAGTTTATGGAGATACAGAACTCTACACCAGAGCAAAAACATTCCAGCATCCGCCTCACCCTCCATTGTGTGATGTCTTAATGCTGCACTTGGCAGGACAGAGGGAGTCTGCTGTCTCAGAGGTGAGTTGCAAAGAGGCCAAACCACTCTTCAGTGCTCGCTAGCTTGACATAACTCTTGCTGCCAGCTTTTTGTTTAAAAATGCCATCAGTTTAACATTCACTGAAAAGGTAATTATTCTCCAGTTTCATGAAGCTATTAAGGAAGAAAAAAAAAGGCCCATTGAAACTGCAGAGGATGAAATACTGAGCCTTCAGGACCTGCTGGAACCCTTTCAATGTCCGGAGCAGAATAACACACATGCGTTTTGGAAGAAGGAGACTTAGGAACTTCGCTGAGTGGAAAGTGAGAAAATTAATCTAAGTTGCAGAAAACATAGTTTGGATCAACAAAATTCTGCAAACCCCACTTCAGTCAGACTCCTTTCATTTATTCTGGAAACTCAATGCCGTTTATCACTACGGAATCCTCGGTTTAGGGACATGCCTCTGTGCGCTCAAATCCCATGTACCAACTCAAAGGAACTTTAAGTTCGGTTGAGCTATGTAATGCTATGTCCCGACCTGCGGGACATGCAACGTGGGGACTTCCGCAACGGTTCCTGCAAGGGAATGAAAGGATAGGAGACGTGAGGAAATGGAGGCAAGACAGGGTTCTGATCAAGCCTCAAAATTTTATTTGTTCAGCAGAGCAATATATACTTTAGGAGATGGGGGCAGGTAAGGGGGTTCATGGGAATTAGCCTATCTGCAGGCTCTGGAAGGGCAGTCGTTACTTCAGGGCAGGAGATGTCTATCTTTGGCTGTAGGTCACAGGTCTGGTAACTAGAAGGTTTTACTAAAACTTTTAAGTTAGCTTTGTATAAATCAATCTCTTTTATGGTTCCCAACAATGCTATAAATTATACTAATGACGAAACATTTCTTTATAGTCTGTCCCTAAATATCAATGGGCATATAATTAGGCTGGAGAGGTTAAGGCTGCGTGCACAGGACAGGCTGTTAAAGAAACAGCCAGCACAGGAGGCTTCTGCTTACAATAACCTCCCGATTTAGTCATAAAGACAGAATAAACATAGCTTCCAAACAACAGTCTAGGACGACGACCTTGCCAATGTGTGTGGTATAAACTGAGTTTATACACATTTGAGAAAAATGCTAAAGAGTGGAGAGATTTTGCAAGGTTACGGAGACCGCGGACTGCTTCCTGAGATACAAAGTTTAAACATCAGAAAACGTGGAGATGGGCTCTGCATCTTATTTGCAAGGTGACTTTCAACAAGTCTCCTCTGAACCACAGCTCGGTAGAGCCCGGTGTGCTTCGCAAACCGTAAAAGGCTGCTCAAACATTAGTTGCTATTCAGATGCCCTCCTGCAGTTTTAAGCAGGAATGACATTTTGACCAAATTACAAATGTGTAAGTATATTTTTAATGCTGACATTTCTTGACACTTTCATGAAACCTTTTAATTCACCTGTGTCGCGATGTGTGTAGGAAACCAAAAACTTCAAAATGTATGATACGAAGCAAGAAAAAAAGAAAAGAACAGATAAAAACAACTGGAGGAATGCTGCCTAATGAAGTGGTCATGTCACTGCCTCCTGATGCAAATGACCTTATGACTCTGGATGCTTGAAAACTCAATAGAAAACTTTTAGCAACCATAGAAAATAATGTCTTAACCGATTGACAGTTGGTACAGTACAGAATTTTTAATCTAAAAGTCTAGAGAGCAGTAGTGAGCATCAACATATTTTGTTATTTGCACAGCTTTATATTTCATTTGCTGAGACAAAACATGAAGAAAAAGCATACAGTAAAAAGAATACATATATAGGGGTTGGCAAAAGTAGGTTTATCGTCATAATACAAATAACTAATACAGTAATTAGCAAATACGAATACAAAAATAAACTGTTTTGTGTACTCACAACTGTAGGTAGGCTTAACTTTTGCCACCCCTGTATTTTTTAAGACAATTTACCTTACGAGATTTGTTGGGCACAATTAGAGCAGAGAGCTCGTGAATAAGAGAATTAGAATACACTGATGACTTTGCAGTTAGACTTTTTAAACAACTGTTCTTTATTCTGTGGTCATAAGAAGTCACAGATCTGAACATCACATAAGCAAATGAGTGTTTTAAAATTATGTGTTACAACATCTATGAAAATGCATTATTTTGGGAACCTCCCTTTCTTTGCCACATCTTTGTTCAATACACCAACCTATTAAAGAAAAATATTTATCAGTTGCCTTCTAAGCCCCAATCCTGATTTCTTTTCTTTAACATTGCTCTCTAGAACACCTGTAATAAAGCTAGCACAGCCACTTGAACACAAGATTCATGGATTAGTGATATGGTGGCAAAATGCAACGCACAAATAGTGTCCCCAATATCGTATTTGCTCCAGTCCTAGCCAATGCTATGCCCAGTCCACTTTCAGGGCGAGGCACTATTTCCAAAGGCAGCATGAAGAGAACAGCCAAAAGGTAAAGACAACCTCAGTGAAAGCCTTGAACGCTGGGATTTAGTTACATAGACTTGAGAAGTAAATCCTCTTAGTATCAATGGACTATTCATGGTGGACAAACTCTCAAGTGTGTCTTACAGGTCTTTCCATTTGTATCATAGACTAGAGCTATTTCATTAATTTCTTTAATTATTCACCCTTCTTTGCATCCACCCTCTGTGCCCTGTGACTTTGCAATTCTTTCCACAATGACTGAGTTCAGCAATATGACCTGCTCCAGCCACTAGAATGAGATGGATGATAATGGGCCTGGGATCCCAGAGGCCTTGCGTGATTCTGCTTTTTCCCTTATACTTCTGCCTCAGCAAGTCCTTGGGTCCCAGGAGGAGGATAAAAGAGAGGACAGAGCCCCACCTAGGGACCCCAACCCAACCCAGACAGCCAGTGCTCAGCTGGTTGCATATATGTGGTTGGATGAAAACTTCTTTTCCTTGTCTTGTCAAGATCCGTCAACCCTAGAAATAATCAATGATTGTTATTTGTAGCCATTCAGTTTGGTGCTTATTACACAACAGTGTGTGTGTGTGTGTGTGTGTGTGTGTGTGTGAGAGAGACAACAGGAAAATTGTCAAAATAGGTAATGTCAGAATTGTGGACTTTCTTATTGTTAGGGCTTCTTTGAAAAAATTCATGCTTTTAGCATGTATAAGATTAGATGTGGAACATATGTTTTTAAAAAAGTGTGGACATGAGTCATGTTCAATCTCAAGAGATAGTACAAAAGTAACTGGATTCATCAAATGCAAAAT
>PVJC01014356.1:0-36602 GCA_004026665.1 Murina feae | reverse complement strand
CAGCAGATGAATGGATTAGAAAACTGTGTTACATCTACACAATGGAATACTATGCTGCTGTAAAAAGGAAGGAGTTCTTAGCATTTGCAGCAGCATGGATGGAGCTGGAGAACATAATGCTAAGTGAAATAAGCCAGTCAATGAAAGAAAAATACCACATGTCCTCACTCATCTATCTATGGATAATAATAACCATTATAAACTGGTGAACAAAAAGAGATAACAGAGGCAGAGCAACATCAAACAGACTGTCAAATTACAGCAACAAGGACAGGGAGGTTGGTGGGAGGGGGGTGTAACAGATCAGACATGGGACTTTGGTGCGTGCATTTAAGCATAACCAATGGACACAAAACACTGGGGGGTAGGGGAGGCGGGAGAAAGGGTAGGGGAAAAAAGATATATATGTACTAATCTTTGTAAAACTGTATGTAATAAAAAAATAAAAAAATCAACCAATGAATGCATAAATAAATGGAACAACAAGTTGATATTTCTCTCTCTCTTTCTCTTTCTCTCCCCTCTCCCTTCTTCTTACTCTCTCTCTCTCTCTCTAAAAAAAAATAACTGTAATACTTTTAAAAATAAAGATAAATAAAATTTTTAACTCAATCAATAAAAAAAAAAAGACACATATTTGGAAACAGATCCAGGGCTTATATGTGTTAGACCTGAATCAGATTAAAGTCACTTTAAAAACACTAAGTAAATTATTTTCTTCTTTCTTCTTCCCTTTAATTCACAGAACTAATTTATTATTGTTCCAAAGGCTAGGGAGGAGAGAACCAACATGAGTCTCTGGAAGAGACATATTGTTTGGCCCTAACAGATTGTCCTTAAGGGAAGAAAGAGGAAGTGCTATCTTCATAAGACATGAAAACCCAGGTAAAAATAGAGCTGAGACTGCTATCCACAGTGCACCACTGTAACAAGCATCGCTGTAAAATACCACAAGTCCAACTCCTCTTCAGTCATCTCAGTATTGCTATATATAAGGTAGTTAGCAAGGCTAATTCTCAACGTTTAAGAAAAATTACAACACAGATTAAACACTTGCCTTCTAAGAGGACTTCTTCATCCCATTACAAAGGGAAATTTCCTCTCCCCAGTATCCCCACTCCCCTTTCTCTTACCACCCTATCTCCTTTCTCTTACCACCCAATCCCCTTTCTCTTATCACCCAATCTCCTCATGCTACTTACTCCTCATTCCAGTCTGCCCACCCAGCCCCTCTGCCTAATCCATAGTATTTCCACAATCTCGAGAGCGGAAGGAAAATTTGTAGCCTCTGTTGTTCAAGAAGAAAGTTATTGAGATATGTGGCAATGTGTAATTGTTGATGCTTTTACAAAGATGACTATTTGGTAGCAGAATAAACAAAAAATGCATATTCAAAACTGAACAGAAATGCTAGGGAAGAGATTTTTATGATACCTGAAGGGCCACACTAATGCACTATGTAGCTGCCCTCAGCACAGACCTACTAAGCAGAATTCTGGCAAACCCTCATGCAAAAATCACCGGAAGTCAGATGAAATAGATAGGAGCAACCAGATCCTGCCTCTGGGATGTAATAGATAGATAATGCGGAGAATTTACTTTAAATTGCCCCAAGATCTCTCTATGAATTAAACTGGTGGTGAGTTAAGTGCTTCAGGAGTCAGGCTATTTCATTTAAGGAGGCATTGATATTTGTTGGTAGGGCCAGAGAATTGCAAAGGAATTGACAACTGATGGGCCATTCTCAGTATTGAAGGAGAAGGAGAGAAGGCTGTAGGAATAAACTAACCTGCTCTGTCAATGATTTGATGGTCCAGACAGACATGACAATAGAGGGCACTTCTCCCTCTGGCTCCTTACTGGGCCTGCTGGACACTTCTTGGCATTAGGACCCTGTCCCCTCCCTCCTCTCATGAGACACCAACTCCAAAGTCTGCAGGATGGAAAATGGAAATTCGGGATGCATCTTATTCCAACCCAAGTGGACAAATGTTTCTTTGGCTCTTATCATCTATTTTCCTAACATTGGAATTACATCTGGAGCAAGTAAGCAACTACAAACAAAATATTAGTATGTGGGGCAGCAGCTCCATTTTTAAAAATTTAAAGAATGTTTACTTTCCTATTGCTTTTTCCCCTTCTCTAATGTGAATGGTCTCATTTCTTATTACACCTTATTAAACATGACTTAGCCATCAGTGTAACCTCATCTACCTCGTGGACAAACAGCAGATCTGGTTCTACAGCTCTTCATGATTTATTTTCACAAACTGATCTAGAGTGCTTAAAGTAAGGATGGGGAAGCACATGGGTAACCCTGTGGTAAATACAGCAATCAAACTCTCCAGGGTCTACTATGGGGCCATGGGTGTTGTGGCATAGGAGAGGCAGAGACTTAGGAGAGACATCCCAGAGGGAGGAGAGGAAGGAGAAGGGGAAGGGAATGGAAAGGGAATTGAAGTTGGAACAAAGACTTAGGCAACCCGTAGGAGTTAGCCAGGTCAGGAAGGGGTGAGGTCACTTACGTCTACCCCTGGCAGAGTTGTCATCCAAGGAGGAAAGCAGATCTTTCCTGTTACAAAGTGAAATGTTCTACTTTTTAACACAGGAAGTTAAAAACTTTTCTCCATTGAAAAATACAAAAATAGGATTTCTGAAAACCCAATGCTTATCTAATTTATAACTATAGATATTCTTGGATTTCATCACTTCTCTTCCATTCTTTCTTGCTGTAAGAGATCCACATGAAGACATCGCGTAGCACCAGTGAATATGTTTTCTTTTTGGGATCTGACGGATCATTGAGATGGAGTATTTTTACTAAGAGAGGTCATTTAACAGTGACAAATGTGGGCACAGAATCACACAACCTGGGGCTGAATGCCAGCTCTGCCACTTAGAGTTACCTAACCTCTATGAGACTGTTTCCTTTCTCTTAAGTAGGGTACTAGCACAGACCTCATAGGGAGAAGATCGATTAAATACTACAACGCACAGAGCACCACAGGGCAGGAGGCTGAGGAAGCACGTGGCTGCTGTGGCTGCATACCCTTCTCTCTCATTCCCTAAAAGTCAGCTGCCTCCTTGTCTCTAAATATCACAGAACTAAAACATATTTAAAAATTATTTGTATTATACACTAAGCATAACATTTTTTAAAAAAAGCAGTTTTGTCTCCCCCAACCCCCCAAAAAAGTATTTACTATTTTCATTAAAACATGGATATCTTTTGATTTTTTCTTTTTCCCTCTCTTCTGCTAAGTTAGTGACTTTAAATAAATTTTTTAAAAAGTGCTTTCTACCTCTGTGGGAAAAGATCATAACAGAAAGAGCCACATTGTGGTAGGCAGGCAGGTAAAGTAAGTCATTTTTTTTCTGGAAAAGAAGCAAAAGACATCTTTTTAAAGTTTCATTTTTTCTTTTCCCCCTTTTTAGAAGTCACTTTTAAACACGCTAAGAACATTTTGCCTGCCTCCTCTTTTCTTTTTTAAAATTCAACTAGTCTTCGGTACTGGGTAAGCTTTTATACCAGGCAGGAAATGCTTTTATCCGTCTGCAACTGACCTCCTGCCACCTTTCTTGGGTGTAGCCAACAGGAAAATACACACTGCCACACCAGAGCCCGTTCTCACCACAAGTGGGCCAATTGGCACAGCGGCTATGGTGACTGTTGCAGTGGCCCAGACAGGGCTCCCTGCCTCCAGTTTTAGCTTCTGCTTCATTCCTCACATTGGAAACAGTTGGCCTTTCTCCAGTTCTCGTTCAATCACCTGTCATCTCTTAATTCTCTCTTCCCTAAGTTTCCTGTTTAGAAGTTACATGTTGAATCTGGCAATCATGGTCCATGCCCACATACCCCATTGCCTCTCATCAACATCATACTTGCTGTCTCCCTTCTTCTATCCCTAAACACACAGCTCCCCTCAAGTTCCGACCTATTGTGTCTGTTCTATCCAGACACTGTTCTTCCCTTTATCTCCTTTGTCACTATCATCAGCTGAAGTCTCCTCCTGCATCTTTCAACCTCAGAACCACATGTTAGTTCAGTCTTTGGGGAGCACCTTGCCAAGAATTCTCTCTCCTCCTTCTCTAATCTTAGGTTTGAGTGTACCATCATTACAGACTTTTACCATGTGCTGCCTGATGTCTTATGTACTTGTGAACAAGTTGTATCTTCAATTAGTCTGTAAGCTCTTTAAGGATGAGGGATATGTGATACTTTCACATAAAACTCCAGATTTCATGCTATCCCAGTTCTTAATTAAAATCAAAATGTTGCTACAGAAACTAATTAAATTATTTTCCCATGATTTTTAAGATAATAGAATAACATGAACATTTGTTGCAGAAGCAGATGCGTTACCACTTGCAAATCATCTCCAGCTTCAGATGAGAGGCGATGCAAAATGACAACTTTAAATGTGCCAAGTGGCACTTCTCTCTGGATATACTAGTGAATGCCTCCTGAGAGATCAAGAAAGATGAGTAGAAGATTTTCCCAGTATTGTAGGCTAAATAATTAGCTCCGAAGATACTCAAGATTTTATCCCTAACATTTGTGGATGTTACCTTATATGGCAAAAGCAACTTGCAGATGTGATTCAGATAAGGGTGTTAAGATGGGAAATGATTCTGCTTTATCCAGATGGGTTCCAACTATAATCACAGGTGTCCTTATAAGATGACTAGAGAGGGAGACTTGACTGCAGAAAAGGAGAAGGCATTCTGGTGACAGAAGCAGAGATTAGAGTGATGAACTCTGAAGATGAAAGAAGGGGCCACAAGCCAAGGAATATCCAGGCAGCCCCTGGGAATTGAAAAGCTCCTGGAGCCTCCTGAAGGAACTAGCTCCACTTGTATCTTGACTTTAACCCAGTGACACTGGTTTTAGATTTCTGACCTTCACAATTATAAGAGAATAAATTTGTGTTGTTTTAAGCCATTGTGTAGGAACTTGTTACAGGACCACAGAAAATGAATGCACATGGTTAGTGAGTATTTAGCATTTCTGGGCACCACACAATAACACAGTAGTTCTCAAAGTGAGGTCTCTGGATCACCACTGCCATCACCACTACCTTGGTACTTGTTGGCAATGCAAATTCTAGGGCCTCATGCAGACCTGCTGAATCAGAAGCTCTGGGGGAAAGCGCAGCCAACTCTGACTTAACAAGCCCTCAGGCACATTCAAGTTTGAGAACTACTTCTGGAACATTTTCTTTTTGACCTTGGTAATCAACAGGATTTCATGCATTTTAAAAGGATAAAATATTCTAATAGAATATCACTTCTTTGAAACAAAGGCTATGAGAAAAAAAATGTGAAAAACAGCAAGGACTTTCCAAATGTACTCTAGCACACAAAAAATTTTTAAGTCTTAAAATAACAAAAACAGAAACTATTACCAATCGAAAAATCTACGTTATCTATGCTTAAAGGTTTTGAATCTGCAGCAGTCAAGTATGAGTATATTCAATGGCGTTAACTATTATATAAAATACTTTTCATTGCAGGCAAAATAGAGTTAAAGTTAAAAGAGCTATAAATGAGAACTTCTCCTCACAATGCCAATTTCTCTATTATTCAGAGGGAGTCCATTCTGTACTTCTATCAATTTCTTGGCCTAGAATTGCCAAATTGAGCACATAAGGACAAAAACTCCCATGTTATAGGAACAGCAATAAAAACATTCAAATGTATGTCAGGAGGAACTTATAAAAGTAGAGAATACCCCTGGCCAGTGTGGCTCAGCTGTTTGGGCATCATCCTGTGCACCAAAAAGTTGCCGGTTCTGTTCCCAGTCAGGGCTCCTGCCCAGGCTGTGGCTTGATCCCTGGTAGGGGGCATGCAGAAGCCAGAAGGCAGTGGACCAATGTTTAGCTCTCACATCAATGTTTCCGTTTTCCTCTTCTCTCCTCTCCTCTCCTCTCCTCTCCTCTCCTCTCCTCTCCTCTCTCTCTTCTCTTTCTCTCTCTCTCCAACCCTCCTTCTACCTCCCTCTCTCTCTAAATATCAATAATTTTTTAAGAAGGTAAGCGAACAGCATTTCCAATACAATATTTAAAAATGGCCATTAGGTACAACTTTTATATAACATTACCAGACAATACCTCATTTTTTTAAAAGCCAGTTTTCATAGCATGAACATCTATTTATTGAATGAATGAATGTCATATCCTGGTAAGGGATTATCATAATAATCAATCAGTATCAAAAACTAAACTATACTTTTAATTTCTACACTTTCATCTAGAGAGCTACATAAGTTACCTAAGTATCTTTAGGACTGTGTTTTCCTTTATAGTAATCAGGATTTTATTATGTGGTAATCAGTTATTTGGTCATCAGAATTTTGCCTCTGTTGACCACACTCCATGCTTATCAACACTTCTTGCACTACTTAGAAGTCAATTAGAGGAGTCCATTCTCTGGGGTTAAAGGCCTGGTTAACAAGAAAAGTCAAGTGGGAAATCATTTTCCTGTCTAGGATCTTGTAAATTAGGTCAAAAGGACCCAAATCAAATTGTAGCCACAGTATTCTAATTTTGCTTTTACATGGCTCTTTTTTCATAATTCACATGAAGTCAAGATAATTGGCAAAGTACCACTTTATTAATTTGTTTAAAGCTTCAACTGCTAGTTTAAGAAAAACAACTGAAGTGAGGGTGAGAGGAGCCATGACTAAGAACAAGGTGAAAGAACTATTTCTGGATTCATGCTTCATACACCCATGACGCGTGTGCGCGTGTGCACATGCGTGCACACACACAGAGCATTGCAGTCTAGTTACTACCCACCCCTTTGTATCGAATAGCTGGAGCCAAGTAATTTTTCTGCTTGTGATGAACACCATGTTCCTATTAAGAAACTCTGTGTTTTGATATTTTCTTTTATATTTAACCCCCTAATGAAGGATCTGCTATGAAAAGGAACACATTATACTGTAAAGAAGAGGGGATATTACCTGACCTTTCAATTTGGGGGCCTGAGGATCAGTATGATGCTCTGATTACACTGCTAACACTGCAGTAATGGAATCCCTTACATATTCGGAAGCATCCTTCAGTCACCTCCTGGCAGTGAGACCCTGAGTATCAATCACCACAGCTTTACTAACCATACTGCATGCATGGGTAACTCACGTGCACATATGCTCCTTTAAACATAAGACAAAAAATATTGGAAACAATCAATTACTCATAACTAATATTCTAAGAGTAGATCTGGTTGGATAGACTAAATATATAAGAGGATGTACTAGTCATCCTACATAATAAAAGACTAATATGCAAATTGACCGAAAGATGGAAAAAACAGTCGTTATGATACGCACTGACCACCAGGGGGCAGATACTCAATGCAGGAGCTGCCACCTGGTGGTCAGTGCGCTCCCATAGGGGGAGCACTGCTCAGCCAGAAGCCAGGCTTACAGCTAGGGAGCACAGCTGCGGTGGCGAAAGCCTCTCCTTGCCTTAGCAGCGCTAAGGACTCCTTGGCAGACATCCCCAAGAGGGCACAGGCCAGGCTAAGGGACCCCCCCACTTCATGCATGAATGTTGTGCACTGGGCCTCTAGTATAATTATATGTACTAATCACATAAAATGTACTAATCACTTAAGTTGGGTCAGAATTCAAATTATCTATTAGTTCAGGGAAAACATTAAATTTTTTTTACTTTTATTGATTTCAGAGAGGAAGGGAGAGGAAGAGAAGAGACAGAAACATCATTGATGAAAGAGAATCATTGATTGGCTCACTCCTGCATGCTCCATTTATAACAAAGTCTCATCTCATAAGTATTTATAGAGAAATTTTAAATCCTCAGCCATATTATAATATCCTTAAAGGCAGAACCATGCCTTCCCTCTACTCTCTGCCATTACGTTTTGGCATAGTATATGTTTAATACATGTTAACTAAATTGAAGTAAATTCCTATGTTATTGATTCCCAAGGAAGGGAAGAACAACGTGGGCTCAGAGATTCAGACTTCTAAGGTTTTATCCCTTGCTAAAGTTTTATCCCTGATACTTAGCATAGTCCCCATCATAGGGTAGGTGCTCCAGATACCAAATGAAAGAATGAACAAATGAACAGAGTTCAGCATCTCCCATCAGTAATAGACAGAAGCTCTTAGAAGAGGTATGAATGGAATGTCCTTTAAATAATAGTTTTTGCTCCTCAAATGTCTTGTGCCCACATTTCCACTCAACAACATGCAGTGACAGCTTATGTAGCAGCTATAGCTTTATCAGAAACCATGATCAGGTTTTATTATTTTTAACTGAAATATAACCTGCATACAATAAAGTGCACAAATCTAAGTGCACAGGATGTGTATATACCTACACTGCATGTTTTCATACGAATACACTATGTTACTAGCATCCAGATCAAGACCTAGAGTTCCAGCTCTCTAGAAGGCTATCTCCTGCCTACTCCCTCACCTTAGAGAACTACCTCTAGCACTGTAAATTAATTTTGCCTGAAAAAATTATTTTATGCTTTTTGTTGTTCACTACCTTATGGAAGCCTGGATTCCTTGAGAACAAAAGAGCCATCTTCTCTCAGCATTGGAACAGTCATTCTAAGGTGACTGGTATTACCAGGCTTTGCACACAAAAATCCTAAACAATGACAGCAATGGCCTCTAGCAGCAGGCCTATTCTCATGCGCATTAATAAAGAAGGGGGCAAAACCAAAAAAGACAAAACCATTTGTCCCACCTTCCACCTGAGTCTAGCTGACCCACTACCCAAAAGCTCTCTGAAATAGTTTCTTGAAGCTACGCGTGGAGCCATAATAAGAGCATGAGCTGGTCAGGGGGGAATGCCCACTGCTCCACTCCACACCAAATAGGAGTCCTTAGTCCTCCTGTCTCACTCCAAACACACACAGACAAACTGGACCTTTCCTGAAGGGATGGAACACCAATTTCAAAAGGAGAAGTAGACCATCTCACTAATTTTCCAGGAAAGCTGTTGTTTTTTAAGCAAAGATCATCTGGTTGGTTTCATTATTGTTGACAAGGAAAACATTTGATGATGATGACCACTGTTTGTGAAAGTCATTAACTCACAGACTTCATTAAAACAAAACTTAATAAGAATAGTGCTTTCCTTGTTGAATTCAGAAAAGGAATTTTCTTCAGGTGTCAGATGATGATTCAGCTAATGCAGAGTGAATGTGCAGGTACAGATTTTGATATATGGATCAATTATTTCATATCAAATTACCTGAACTCTTCAGAGAGTGACTAGATTCTATTCCCCATAGAAATGAAAGAAGAATGAATGCAATTCAGTTCTCAGGCGCTGTCCTGAGCCAAAGGCAGCCTGTAGCACCAGCTTTGTTATAGCATATAAATGAGGAGCAATGTTGTCATTGTCAAGTTCAGCTCTACACTTTTGAGACATAAATGTTTATGCCTTTAGGGGGCTGTCTAATAATGAATGTCATATTTAAATCAGTGCTATTTTAGTAGCCTATGAAATATATTTTTTTTATTTCTAGAGTTTCTACAAAATTGATATTGAGTGAGTTGAAAAGATAAGACTCATGGTTTGACCAACCAACAAATCCACAAACCCTTGTATAAATAATTACATAGAGCAAGTATCATTCAGTAAGGCAGCAGTTGCCACCTGTATTTGGGAGTTGACACAAGTAACTTTCCTCCCACAAAAATCCATTTCAGCTTCATGAACTCCTGTAAATCCTAAAATCCTTCTACTTCACCATCTGGAGAAAACCGTTGGTGTGAATGTCATTCTTTCAAGCCTGAACATAAAGCAAAGACAACCTGGGTAAAAGGCTTCTCAGTGCTCTTTAGAAAACCTTTTACACAACCAAAATTAAACTATTACATTTCATTAAATGAAACATTAGAAGGTATATCCTCAGTTGGTGGAAAGTTTTACCATCTGAACAAGTTTTCATTTATCCTAGACAATGAATAGTTTCACTTAAAACACATTCTCTGAAATGTAGAAAATACTGAGGTGTCCAAATCAGCTTCTTACCATGAAGAGTATATTAATGGTTTGCTAGTCACACTGTAAATATGTATATAGAAGAAGAAAAAAATTGTGTTGCATAATTACATTGGGTTGCATAAAAAGGGACATTTATACCCAGTCTGAAAATTAGCAGATAGTTTCTAATGAGATGCAAAAATACCAAGGATGCAGCAAGCCACAGATTCCTGGCTTGGTCAATGTGACTTCATTTGAAAGTAGATAAATAAGCAAGTTTGGTGTTTAATTTAGGCCTTTTGAATATCATCACTAAGTTTAACTCTGTAGTCTTAAAATAGATATAGTTATAAGACAGAGACTTTGCTTTTTCTTGTTACCTAGCCAACCCTAATCAGTCCAGCAGGTCTACTGAGTCAGTAATGAAGCCTCGATACAAGTAGGCCATTTGCTCAGAATATATGGATTTAAATCTCAGCCTCCCACTGACTAGTTCTATGACTTTGGGCAAATTACTGATCCTTTGTTCACCTTGGTTTCTTTATTAATAAGGAGTTACATTAAGCAACCCATGAGAAATGAATGCCAAGTGATCAACATGCCTGGCCTATAGTGAGTGCTTAATACCAGATGGCTATCACCATTATAATTATTATCGGTGTTTCAAAATTTCATCCCAGCTATGCATTAAGCAAATTGTGTTTCAAGTCATTATCTCAATCCAAAAGAGGTGGGACTCACTGGAAGAAAAGTTTTTTAAATGCTATATGGAATAAAGAATTCCAAGTTATTATCTAACATACACCATGTAAACCTGCCAAGAAAATAGAGCTTGAATCTTACCAGAATCTCCACAGAGACTCAAAAAAGCTCCTTAGAATGCATATGCTGTTCCAGGGCATTCTGAGTAATACTATGATCAGTAAAGGGAACCCCCGATTAGGGCAGTGAAAGCCAGACAAACATGAACAGTAGGACTTATCTGACAAAACTTCTGTATCTCTTAGCCATTTATATAGAATTTTTAAAAATATATTTTTATTGATTTCAGAGAGGAAGGGAGAGGGAGAGAGAGATAGAAACATCAATGATGAGAGAGAATCATTGATCGACTGCCTCCTGCACACCCCCTACTAGGGATGGCAAGCCCACAACCCTGGCATGTGCCCTTGACTGGAATTGAACCTGGGACCTTCAGTTTGTAGGCCAACGCTCTATCCACTAAGCCAACCAGCTATGGCCATTTATATGGAATTTAACTTAAAATTTATTTATTTTTCTTCTTTTTAGAAGTTGCAACTGAAGCCCTTTCATAACCCAAGTATACTTAAATTTATGATAGTCATTTCCATTGTAATTCCTACATCTTAGGACTAATTATTTAATAGAAGAAAAAGCAGTAAAGACATTTTGAGAAAACAATGATCCACAGTTCTGCCTCTCTAAAAGGAAACTTTAAAAAAAAATTTATTATTTCTTTATTGATTTCAGAGAGGAAGGATGAGGGAGAGATAGAAACATCAATGATAAGAGAGAATCATTGATTGGCTGCCTCTTTCCTGCCCCTTACTGGGGATTGAGCTCGCAACCTGGGCATGTGCCCTTGGCCGGAATTGAACCTGGGACCCTTGAGTCCGCAGGCCCGACGCTCTATCCACTGAGCAAAACTGGCTAGGCCTAAAAGGAATCTTTTCATATTTACTTAATACCTTCCATTTATTCAAATATCTGATTATCGCAGCAACATATACAAGTTTGTTGCTAATTTTCATGTAAAGTTATACTAAACATTTTATTAAGACTATGAACAATATAGTTACTTTATAGTTATTATTTTAAATGGTTGCATGCTATTCTGTCATTTTGATAGTAATAATTCAAACAATTCTACCAGTATTATACATTAAGTGTTTTAATTTCTGTTTTTGTTATAATATGTGTGTGTGTGTGTGTGTGTATATATATATATATATATATATATATATATATATATATATATACATATATATATATATAAATATATCCTATCTAATAAAGAGGGAATATGCTAATTGACACTCATGCTGTTGCAAAGATGGCAGCGCCCACAGCCAATAAGGAGGAAATATGCTAATTGGCTGTCATGCCCTCAAAAATGGCGGTGCCCACAGCACAAGATGGTGGCACCCAATTCCCTTAGACCCTCCGGGGTGGCCTTGCTATGTGCCTTCCTCTGGAGTCCCCCAGTACCCTCAGCCCCCCAGCCACCCAGGGCCAGCCCAAGGCATAGACAAGCCTCAGATGATGGCTGCCCAGCCACCCAGGGCAGCCCAAGGCTCGGGTAACCAGGGCCAGCAGAGACTTGTACTGCAGGCAGTGGCAGCAGCAGAGGTGTGATGGGGGTGCCACCTTCCCTGATTGCCAGGTCACCTCCTGCCTCTAAGGGCTCCTGGACTGGGCTGAGGGACCCCCACCTCCAATGCATGAATTTTCCAGTGCACTGGGCATCTGGTATACACACACACACACACACACACACACACACACACACACTGGACAGCCAACATCTGAGGCTTGCCTGTGCCTTGGGCCAGCCCTAGGCAGCTGGGTAACCAATACCCGAGGCTTGCCTGCATCTCAGGCCAGCCCTGGGAGGCTGGGGGGCTTAGGGCAGGTCTGGCCACACCATGTGCCTACCGCCCCCCTAGCTGGGCTTAAATGACTGTGGGACTCCAGTGGCAGGAGCAACGAGCGGCCGGACCTGCCTGAGGGTGGGTCAGGCTGCACTGCGGGCCTGCCACCCCCAGCAGGGCTGAAAGAACTGGGGGACTCCAGCTGGGCTAAGGGGACTGGGCACCACCATCTTGTGACTATGAACACTGCCATCTTTGTGATGCGTGATGGTCAATTTGCATATTATGTCCTTATTATATAGGATTTGCCCATGTATATATATACACTAGAGGCCCAGTGCATGAAATTTGTGCACTCGGTGGGGCTGTGGGAGTCCCTCAGCCTGGCCTGTGCCCTCTTGCAGTCTGGGACCCCTTGGTGGACATCCCTCTTACAGTCTGGGGCTCTTGAATTCCAGGACCACTCAATCCTTACTGTCTGCCTGCAGCTGGGCAGCTCCTGTGTAATCAGTGCATGTCATAGCAACTGGTCATTCCACCGTCTGGTCAATTTGCATATTATGCTTTTATATGTAGATAGATAGACATATTTAAGTTGTAATAAATAACTTTATAAATGTATTTTTTTTCAGTTCTGTACAACTCTTTTCTCAGAATAAATTCATAGGAGTTGAACTGCTGAGTCATAGTATATGAACATACTTATGGTTATTATTCTAAAAAACCATGTTGCTTTCTAAATAGGTTGTAATAGTTTACCATAATGATTAGCTATTCTTACCGAATTACAGAGGATGAATTTAGAAAATGTTATGCTAGTCCACATTGCTGATTTTGGAGATGCAGCAATGAAATCCCAGAGAGATTAAATGACTTGCTTAAGGGCGTACAACTGATTAACTGCTTGGTATTCTGGGGCCTTCTTAAGGGCCCTCCATGTATCCTTCCTGTCCTGCTCCCTGTTCTTGTTCACTCCCCCTCCCCCAGCAATGCATCCGCAGGGGCAGTTCATTCTACTGCAGTGTGTGGTTTTCCTCATTTCCAGAACCAGCCTTTCTGTCTCACTGTGATCCCTCACAGACTCCACTTGGTCAGCTTTCTCTCCTCAGAGGTCTTGTCTGACTCCAAGCTTCTAGGTTCTGACAACCCAACCTTCTCCCTACACGCCCTAATCCTCAGAGAGGGAGCTTCTTTTAGTCATTACATACTGCAGTAATATTTCAGTGCAGTGCTAATCAAAGTGTCACATACACACAGTGCTAGTCCTTGAAATGTTAGCTACTGCTTCACCAGAATGTGAATTAACCTCCACTAAGCACATTGTGTCGTTCAGCTGACTTTTCTTCATAGGTAGCCTTTCTCAAAAAAAGAAGCAGTGAGCTAATTTACATTCTGGTCAAGCTCCTTATCACAGACTGTTAGTGAACCGTCAGCAGATCAATTACCTAGACTGACAGAGTCATGACAGTTCCCCTATGGTTAATGATTCTGCATATTATAGTCACTCCTAAACAAACTCCTGTGGTTTTTGTCTCCTGATGAAACACTGACTGATACAGAGGTTAGGTACATTTTGAGTAAATTCTATATTTTAATTACATACATGCATGTATACAAAATGGACTGTGATATAAAATGCACCATGTAATAAAAAAGTTGGAAATACATTAGCCTAACATGTAGATTACAAGAAAAAATATTTACCTAAATCCCAGTTGCACATGTTTGCAATGCCTTCCTTTGACACAATATTTAAGAATATATATATATATATATATATATATATATATATATATATATTTATATATATTCAAAGAAAACTATTTGAAGAACTCCATCCAGCACAAACTTACCAATGAGAAGGAAGGTAATAGTAAATGAGAGGTGACTTTCTCTATTTTTAAAAGCTTGATCTGTGGTTTCTTTTAGGACCTAGGAAAATGTGTTCATTTGTATGAACACACCGTGTGGTAGGATTTCAGACCACCTGAAGTAATCATGGGTCTTCTTTTATAACAATACTTGTCTCTGCCAATCATATCAATAGGCAAATAATCACTTGTATCCAGCAATTATGAGAAGAGACTACTGAGCAAGGCTTATCTTCAATTATTTAAATATTTCTTATTAATGTTGCAATAACTTTACTTAACAGTTCACTAACATGTCTGTAAGATCAATGCCTTCTGGAATCTACTTCCATAACCAAAGTTAGTGCTTTCAACACAGGGAGTTCTAAGCTAAGAAACTAAGAGAGCAAAGACAACATATAACACTAGGGGCCCGGTGCACAAAAATTTGTGCACTCGACGAGGGGTGGGTGGGCAGTCCCTCAGCCTGGTCTGCATCCTCTCCAATCGGGACACCCTTGGGGCTGCTGGCTCCTATCCGCTCACCTGCCTGCTGGCCTGATCCCCCTAACTGCTCTCTGCCTGCCTGATAACCTATAACTGCCTCTGCCTCAGCCCTGCCACCATGGCTTTTTCCAGAAGGACGTCCAGAAGGTCGTCTGGAAAATGTTCAGTCTAATTAGCATGTTACCTTTTTATTAGTATAGATGCCACCTTGTCTTAAAAATGCAGGTTGTTAGCAGGTTTTCCTATTGTGGAAGGGAGCCTGCAGTAACATCCTAGGTTCTGACCAGGGCTTATGCACTGGTGCTTTATCTCAGCAGATGAGATTCCTAGAAGACTCTTGGATGTACCTTGAACATTTTGGAGGAGGATTTTGCAAAATCCTCCTCCAAAAATGTTGAACCACTTGAAACTCCCACCAGCAACCATGCGTGTGCCCTCTGTCCTACTTTGATGCCAATATCATTGATTTCACCCTAGAAGCTTCCCTTCCCTCAGCCGGGACTGCTTGGCACTTGATCCAAACTCACTGTTCAGTCTGGGACTTGATTTCCTGAGACAGAATTATGGAGGAGGAAAAATAGTGTTCCTCTACCCTTCTGAGTTCTTAGCAGAGGCCCTTGTAATGTAAGACATATTACCAAGAGAAAAACAAAAATTCATTAACATGTATACCTCATGTATATGTGGGATATCCCAGGGAAAAATGAATAACTCCCCAAGGTGGCTTAGAATCCAGATTTAAATACCTTCTTCCTAGGGAAAGGGGATGGGATATCTCCTCTTAGAGGAGAGTACATGAGTTTAGGAAAGATGAATGGGGGTGGGGGAGATAGTTTGTAACAAAGTTTGGGTGTGATGTTAACTTGTAGTCTCCTGTGACAGGAGTCAGTCTTCACTGGCTGATGACACTTTTCCCAATGAGGGGACCTTTTGGGGGGGTCCGATTTTAGGCAGATCAGGAGACTTTAGTGAAAGCCTCTCCTTGCATTTGCTGTTTTTCAAGCATCTGCAGCTCAAGATCATCAATATAACAACACAGCATATGTTGGGGTGGCATGTTCTCTGACCTTCAGAATAAACCCAACAAAAGCTTGTTTCCATTCTTAGATGATTTGCCACAGTAGAGTTATTCCCTGAAGACAGTATTCTGATCAGACCTTACTGGGAGTGGTCATAACATACCCTGTTCTTTTAGAAAGGTGTGGGCCATATCACTAAATAAATCAGGGTCGGTTTTCTCATCTTGTGGAAAGGGAGATAAAGTTATGATAGTTTATCTCCCTTTCCACAGGTTTCCTGAAGATTTGTGTCTCTGCTGCAGCCCCAGTGGTCCCAGCGCCTCCGTGGCTCTGGGGCTTGGAGCTGCTGGGTGCCAGGCCCACTTGAATATTTGTGTCTTGGCTCCTCCAACCCCAGCGCTGAGGCTGGGTTTGGGGCTGCTGGGTACTGGGCCCCCTTTGGGCTGTGTCTCTGATCCTAGGATCCCAGCAGCCCCAGCACCTCCACAGCCACAGGGCTTGGAGCACCCTCGCCTCGACCCCAGTGGCAGCAATGCCAATGCGGGGCTCGCAGCCACTGGGGTGCGGTGCAGGCCCGTCCCGCAGGCTGGGTCCCCATGCGCCTGGACCCCGCCACCGCCACCGCCCGCGCCACACTCACCATCACCTCTCCCACCTGTGCTGCTGCCTGCTGCTGCCCACGCTTCACCCACTGCTGCTCTCTCCGTGGCTGCCAGCCTCCATCTTGGCTGGATTAATTTGCATTCAACAGCTCTGATAGGCTAGTGGGCATGGCTTGGCTGGTGGGCGTGGCTTAGGCATCCCAGAGAAACACTTAATTTCAACATTACGCTTTTATTAGAGTAGATATGCACACCTGAACAATATCACATCACTATAAATGAGGCTCATTCCTTTATGTGTCAGCAGGAAACTACAAAAAATATTTTGCTGATTTCATAAACATACATACTCTAGATGGTATCTGAAAATGTGGGGCAATTAACCCTAAGACAGCTTGTATGATTACCCAACCCATGTGGGAAGTCAGCCTGTGTATTGCTCCAAAGACACATTTACACATCAACTAGAGAACTATGAAGATGAAGTCCACCCGTAAGTCAAATGAAACAATAAAAGTACGATAGATGAATAGTTCTCTATGCATGTAGGCATCCTATATATGAAAACAGAATTTCTATTATGTAGGGTCTTATTTCGTGACATATCCTTTGGCTTTGCTCTGAACAGCGGGAATATTTTTTTAAAATAAAGCACGCATGGCAACCATGGATGTGGTCTTGGATCTGGGACAGTTGGGATTGTAATTAACCCAGGGCCCAGCTGCTATGCTATAAAACCCACAGCTACATTTGCATAAAGACCATGCTGGACAGGAATACTAAAGGCACAAGTCTCTGGAAGGCACAAGTCTCTTTTGATGGTCAACTGTGGCTCCTGGGCTTCCCAATGGCCTTACTGAACTTTCCTCAGAAAGTCACAGCAGACCTAGAGCTTCACCCAACCTTCTTCCTTTCCTTCCTTGCCTTCTGCACTCAGGGTCAGCCTCATATTGTGGTCAGAAAGCTCTTCTGATTAATCCCCCCTCCACATTTTCTCTCACGACATTCCCCCTGATCAAATTCTTACATATTTAATCTTTTTCATGTCTCCTTCTCAGAGGCCCACAGCTAAGATAGTACAATTTTTTACTTACATAACCCTACTTTATATGTATTAAAAAATTCTTAACTGCCCTATTCCTACATGCAAAAAAAAAAAAGTATTTTAAAACGAAGGGCACTTAAGTCAATTATATTTGCATATTGAAATTCTACTAAAAACCCAGAGAAATATGTATATTCTTCCTATAGGACTAAGCCAATTCAAGTTGGAAAAGTTAAGAGCATTTGATAAAACTTTAGTATTTATCCTGAACATATTTCAACATGAAGAGAAAACCAAAGCTATTCTTACACTAGAGACTGATACCTCATACCCCATCTCTGAAATGAGATGTTTAGATCATATGTATAACGTTTATATCTACAGTTCTATGGTTTTCCAATTTTTATTTATTAATTTATTTGTTTGCTTTTACTTTTTAGGATTCTCTGTCCATTACTGTGGGATCATGGTGCTTTGCATTTGAGAAGTATCTTTTTAACTGGATCATAGAATTTCAGGGTAAAAAGGGTTCTTGAAGTTATTTAATCCACTCTAGAAAATGGTATGCATCAGGCTCATTTGACCTAAAGGCAGAAGACAATTGTTTAAAGGGAGTGCAAGCTGCCCAGTCGGGTTTCTGACAGCCTATGTAATAATCCATATTTTTTATGCCAGAAGTAAGAAGCTGTGGTCTCTCATCTCTTAATATTGGTCCACCACCATGGTATTTTATCTTTAAGCATTTAGGGTATTGTGAAAAGGCTCATTACCTTCTTTTGATTCTTTCTGCTGCTGCCTGCATAATATTTTCCCCTCTTAGGTTAGATGGACAAATATATTGTCCACTCCAAGAAAGTAAATAGAAATATATGTTCAATATTCATTAAAGTATTTAAAGTTCTATAACAGAAACAATGGGCTACATTAGGTCAATTTTGCTAACTTAACCAAAGAAGAACGTCATTTGGAAATCACGCTGAGCTTAGGGCAGACTGGTGAAGGGGAAAAAATACTGGAATAAGAGAGAGCAGTGTGTTTCATTTCAGTTTCATTTTAATAAATGAACTGCATGAGCTTTGGGAGGCCACCCATCCTCTCAGGACTTCTGCTGCATCAGCTGTGAAATAAGAGGGTTGGACAAGATGGCTTATGAAGTCCTCCACCGCCAGTTCAGTCACATGGATTGTATGTGCACGTCTCTATGACTAAAGTAAACAATACAGTTCACCCGCAACTGACTGCATCTTATTCTCATTTTTAAGCATTTTAGGGACCATCTGAAAGGGAACTGTATAGTTTAAGGAAAAACAACTTTCAAAACAATGCTCTATTGACAGGCCCTCCTCCAGCCTTCTACAAGCCACTGAGGACTTGGCGATTAAAAGTATTCTTGTCCCATTTAGTTTATTTAGGAACAGAGTGAAGTGTCAAAGTGTTTCCTGTTCTGATGACAAATAGTAGGCCGGCTGTATGAGGGCTATAAAAGACCGTGTCCTGCAGATCTGGGGGAAAGGGCAGAAAAAGGGCTCTGGGCTCTCAGCATTTTCCCTTGCTCTCCATCAAAGCCCTTTACTAACAGAACCCAACATGAATTCCAAACCTTGACCTCAGCTAGCAAGGCGGCATTCTCATGACGCCCAGCTCTGCCATGTCAGCTAAAATTTCATGCAAAGCTACTTCCTCTCCAAAGGTAATAAACTTGGAAGCATAAAAGGTCTTCGGTCATTCTTTCCATTTTTTTCTTACTCAATAAGTAAGTTTGGAAACCAGAACAGTAGGGTTCCAAAATAAGCAGTTTCCACCATATTTATTTACCCAAGTTGAGAATTTCTTCATACTCAGACAGCCTGCAGAATGAAGCTCATCCTTTTAAATCTATTCAAATGGCCCCTGGGGCATGTGATCTTATTAAGTGAAAAATAAATGTAGTTGCTAAAGGAAAAGACAACAAGTAAAAAGAATATTTCCTTTAGGAAAACATGACATTGAAAAACAGCCACAGGCAGACAATATCTTGTAGCTTAGACTTTTAAAATAAAAATGTATTTGCAATTTCACATCAATATTTACACAAAAATTTACTAGTAAGGCATACCACTTGGCACAATGCCCTATTTTGGAAAAATATTCAAAATTAAATAAAGATAACATTGATATAACTTTAAAGGTTAATAATATAAAATATTTAAAAAATAACTCCCCATTTTCTGCAAAAAATAATCCCTATTATTTATATGTGCATGACTATGAGAAGGTAAGTGTTCGCGAGTCTTGACTTTAATATGCAGCCTAATTGTTCATAGTGACATTTAGCATCTAAATAACCAAGAAGACTTTGGCAGCCTCAGGAACTTGCTTTCAAAGATGCAGGAATTGCAAATCTTCAAGGGAAACACCATCTATGAAAGGAACTGAATTTTCCTCCAGCAGTCGATGTTACCCTGTTAATAACTATAAAGACACTAAAATATAATTTCTTTTGGTGAAGACTACAATGATAACATACAACTGATTTTTTTTCAAGTTATGTGATGTGTGATGTGGAAACTAACTTCTTTCAAACCTCAGATGGATTTTATAAGGCTCTTAAGCCCACAAGTAATAACCAACTAGAGTGGTTAGAGGACTTAGAAATACCTTTTCCCTGGAAAAACAAATTATTTACAAAAGTATGTTAGGAATATGTCTAAAAACTACTTACTATAAAGAATAAACTGCAAATATTTTTGTAAATCAAAGAAAAATGTACAAACAGTTCTTAGGAAGCTTGTATGACTGTTTAAAATATTATAACTGTCATACAGAAAAAAATGAGATCTAGGCTTACAGTTACATAAGAATTATATAAAGTAACTTGGCAGATCATACCTTTTTCAGGAACCGGACTCCATAGGTAAATACATAAAGGTAAAATGAAAATCTCCACCTGTAGAAGGTTAAAAAAATTCTATGACATTCAGTTTTTATATTTCACAGCATATTCTGATATACATGAGTGAAAAAGCTCATTAAATTTGCTACCCCCACCTCCACCCCTGCCCCAAACTGTGATTAAACTTAATGAGCAATTTCAATGCTAGCTGAACACACATACTCATGTGCATAGCTTACTGCAAATGTTTTAAATATTAATAATTATATTCATAACTGAAATTTCCTCTCACTTAGTTAAGGTATTTGCCCATTTGCTCATCGTTTTTTTTCTCCCATGAAGGGATACATTTCTACAACATGAAGCTAATTAGATATTTTTGAATTCTGAATCAGATATTACTTGTCTTTACTGAAGTTCATATGATACTACACTCTTACGCTACTACTCAATTCCCAATTTTATTTCGTATGTTTTCTGAATGTGAATAGCTTATCCTTAAAAGCTGGCTAGATTTCATTAAATAGCATTCCTTAGGCTATGATACTAATGGTGTTAAAGATACTTAGAGCTATAACTTGTAAATTAACTCAAAGGAGAAAGTGACTAGTCAACTTCAATTTGTCAGGAGGCAAATTGCTTTTTGTGTTTGAAAGCTGTGTAAAAATGTCTAATAAGATGAAAAGGAAAAGGTTATTTTAGGAGATAATTCAAGTTATAGACAAAATTTCCTGGAAGAAATGACAGCTACCTTAAAGTAAGAGACAGAGTAAGACCCAACAGAAGACACAAGTGTCCCTCAGAGTTTTGTTCCTGGATGAGTGACTCTCCAAACATTCTTAAATTAAAGTCAGAACTTATATTTAGAGAAGAGCTTAGAGCTTAAGGGTTGAAAATCTTCAACTAATAATTCATAAAACACGAATGCAGTAAGAAACAGTAAAAACTGATGGAAGCAGTAATTATCCAACAAAAACTTCCAAACAATGTAGAGAAGCAATGATTCTAAAACCTCATTTCCTGCAGAATCAAAATCAAAGATTTAATTTTGGCTTTTTTTTTTAGTTGTTTTTTTTTTTTTTTAAATTTAAGTAGAGTTAGTACACAATCTTATATTGTTATATTAGTTTCAGGTGTACAATTGATAGCTGAATGGATAAATAAGATGTGATATTTCATAAAATGTACATTAAGTTGTACATTGACATATATACAACGGAATATTGGGCAACAGCACTGAATTCTTGCCATTTGTAGCAACATGAATGGAACTAGAGGGTATTATGCTAAGTGAAATAAGTCAGGCAGAAAAGGACATAATTTTAACCCCATCTCTCTCCATTATTAGTTTTTTGGTGGTTGAGGGGGGAGTGTGTGTTTCTTTCTGCTTGAGTGTACAAATTCTAAATCAGAAGCCAAGACCAGGGATGGCTTCAAGGACATGTAACTTGTACAAGTCACATAGGGTCCCATGCTTGGTTTAATGCTTTGTTGTTACTATCTTGAAATTCTTAGTCACTGTTGAACAGGGGGTCCCATTTTATTTTGCATTGGGCCCTGCAAATTATGTAGCTGGTTCTGGTTAAGACACATAGAGTCCCTAAACTTTGGACACATCTATTAATATCCCTTGACTTCAGTTCTATCTCTATAATGGAAGAGTAGGTTTATATTATACTGCTTTTGATGTTATACTGGTGGCTCAAGGATTTGATAGCAAAAGTAATCCCCACTTCTCTCTAGTCTCTCTCAATCCCTTTTCAATCCAATCTATTTCATGAATTTGCAGGTCACTTTTCTGGCCCCTGAATTTGCAATTCCTTGATAAAGTAATTTATAACAGTTGCTTCAGCTCTAAGACTTATTTATAGGCAGTGACAAGGCAGTTTTCATGTAAAATTAAAATTTTATGGAAATCATTGGAATTCCTACAATAACTTATGTATCTACATTTTTATTTCATTGCAAAAAATGACCCATTTTTCATAAAACATAGTTTCTATTACAGAAACACAGATGCCTTCATCATGTGAATAACAACTTCTGATGAATATTTACAAGGAAGAGTTTATTTGCATAAAATGTCTGCAGAAAGCAAAAATTTCAAGCATTTTGCCACATGCAGAAAGTACTTTTTAAAAATTGTGTAGTTGCATACAAGTTAAAGTTTTAAATGGTGTCTAGCTATCCAGCCTCCCAAAGCCTCTCCCAACTTCCCACAAAAGTATCTAATCACAAAAAGGAAGGAATCCAAAAACCAGAGAAAAAATAATAAATTAGATTTTTAAAATGTAATAAAAGGCAACAGAAAACAAGCTATGAATCTTGAAGGGGGGAGGAAAATCTTTCCTTCCTCCACTTTCTGCTATCTTGTACAGAAATACAAACACACGTATCATTCAGAAACCTACTCAGCTCTCTGTCCTGAATGATGCTTTTTTGAGGAAGCAGGAGACTCCCCCCATCCCATCAAGTAGTGACTGCTACTTTCAAACAATGAGTGTGAAGAAAGTGAGTACTTAGTATTCTGCAGAAAAGCGGATTTATGGACAAGATGATACGGTGGCATTGCATTCTGGGTATTAGATTTTTATATAATCCATTTACAGAGAGTAACAAAGAACAAGGCATTAGAGATAGTTGCTTTAGATAAAACTCTTCTAGCCCATCAAGAATGTAGCAGAGTCTATAACCTGCTACAGATCTAAAAAAGGGACTATTTCTGGTGAAGAGAGGACAGAGAGTAAGGCTAAGAGCAACCCAGGCACCCTATCTGTGAGCAGGTCTAGGTGGATATTTCCAAATGCAGGAATAATGAAAATAACAGATTAATGTCAGTATAGGTCTATTAAGAAATACTGCATAAGTAAGTATGGAAAGAAAAAGAGCATGCTAATGATTCAAAGGAAGAACTGTCTCCTAAAAATGACTCTTGGACGAATCAGAAGTAAATTTTAAAAAAAAGTACTTGGCATTGTTAATAGGATTCAAGAAGATATGTCCCTGAAAAATGAGATTGGAAATCCGTAATTCAACTATTGAGTAAGATAAAAAGAGATTACAGGTGAAATGAAGAAACTGAAAATGAAGTGACAGAATTTTTACCCACTTGGGTGAGGGGAAGTAGATATATACTATGTACAATTAAATCACTGATGTAGAAGATAAACACCCACATAAGGATGGAGAAAAGAACCAACAGGGGAAAGAACATCAATAGATGAAGGATCAGAAAAATCTGTCTAATTACAGTTGTTTCTGAGAAATCACAAGTGAAGAACTGAAGTAGAAGTAATAGAGATACAATTTTTAAAGACTAAACTGAAAAATAGACTAAATTGTATTCCAAACAATATACAATTCAAAGCCACCTTCTGACAAAAAATTTGAGTCCCATAATTAAAATTAAATAAAAATCCTTTAGTATTCAGGCATGAAAATAAAACAAGTCAACGCACAAATCAAATGAAAATAAGTCATCATGAACAGAACAAATGTCCAGTTGCTCTTAAATTTCTCCCGTGTGTTATTAATTACAGAAAAAGAGAATACTCACTCAGTCAAAGAAAGCTATTGCCAACCAAACTGTCTTCCACTTGTAAAGGAAAATGAAAAATAGTCTTCCATATGTAAAGGCTCTGAAAATTCATTACTCATTAACCTTTCCTTAAAAAATTACTTAGGCCAATTCCAAGCCACTAAGATACAAATAAAAATTAAGAATTCCAAAAGTATAATTTTAGGATAAAAGGACTATGGACTATGGTTAGCAACATAAATTATCGCCCTATATTTCATTGTTAAATTAAATGCTATTGTTCTTAAGGGATATTTTAATATAAAATATGTAACAACAACAATGAAGAAATGAATCCTCAAATATTAATGAAAACAGGAGAAAGGAACCATTAAATTTATTATTTTACAGGGAAATTTTGAAAGACACTGTTGTTATGATAATAAGTAATATAGTTAAAGAATGTTCCTTTATCCATGGACTATGCATATATGCATACAAATTCTTTGGTTGCTCTCTTTCCACCCACCCACCCACCCCCATCTTCCTTCTCTGATTCGACAGTCTGTTCCATGCTTCTATGTCTCTGGATCTATTTTGTTCATCAGTTTATTGGATTCCACATAGGAGTGAGACCATGTGACACTTGTCTTTCTCTGACTGGCTTATTTCACTTAGCACAATACTCTCCAGGTCCCTTCATGCTGTTTCAAAGGGTAAATGATCACAGACCATAGGGTGGTGAAGGCCTGGGGTGGGAGAACAGGGATGAGCTAGAAGAGGTCAAAGGGGTAAAAAGGGAGACATATATATATAGTATTTTTAACAATAAAGCTTTTTTAAAAAAAGAATGTTCCTTTAAAAAGATGACTCCTGGTTAAAGATGCAAATTGAACACATGCATTTGCCTCTGTGCCCCTATGAATACAGCACTAAGTAGGCAGAAGAGGGATTTTGTTAAGAAAGCATCCTATATGATAAAAGGGTAATATGCAAATCAACCGAACAGCAGAATGACTGGTGGCTCTGATGCACATTGACCACCAGGGGGCAGACACTCAACGCAGGAGCTGCCCCCCCTAACTAAACAGTTAAGTACTCTATGATTTTAAAATTCCCGTGGCACAACCTTATGTTACCTACAGCACATCAGCTGAAAATCTCCGCTCCACTGGAAACAGAGGCTGAGGGGTTAGTTCCCCTAAGGCCACACTATTGCTAGGTGGCAAAACTAGGACACAGCGTAGCACAGCCTGAACCTAATGCCTACTCTCAGATTCCATGGAAGTAAAGTGCACTTTTTGGCTTAGAGAAGTCAGTGTGTTGCACTGCATTTGTTTGGACATGGAAACCTTTTCTATCCATCCAACCTGGGAAATTAAACGGAAGGTAGTAAAAACTCCCACCCACATAATTTGGTTTATTGTCCTTATACAACAAGGCTGAAAGAGCTCTTTGTTTAAATCAAGACCAATAAAATGTGCCATAAACAGGCAGGAAATCAGAGAGCTGAGGTCTTGTGTTTTGCTGCCAGATGTCACCCAAATTGTACAGGGACCCCCGATCTCTAGAGAAAGTGGCAGCAAGGGGAAACCATTCAGAGTGAACCCTGAACTCAACTCAGAAAACATTCTAGCGGGAGCAGGGCGAGCATATGGGCCATTTTACTGATATTTCTGGAGCATCTTCTGTGTTACCCCAAGCACTACCAATAGGAAATCACTTAGTGAAACTGTCCCACACAACGAGGTTGGTACTGTTGTCATTATCACTCTTTGTTGTTGCTGTTCAGATGAGAAAGCAAATACAGAGCAGTTTACCAATTTGATAAATGTCACCGAGGTAGCAAGGGCAAGCAGGAGCCAGAACCGGACACTAGGCAGTTTGGTTCCAGTATCCTGGCTCTTCACCATGAGGCTATGTCGCCTCTTCCTGATTGGACACACATGAAAATTAAAGACAATGCCCTCAACCAAAACGGTGTTTCCAATCGAGGAACCATTCATGGGCACTACCTGCTAATAGTCTCCGTCCTGTTGCATGGAAACTGGCTGCTTGCAAAACTGGAAATAGGAAGGACTGTACTGGTTCTTTTTTTCAATACCAGGGCAGTTGAAACCACATTGAGCTTGTCAACTAAAGTCAACAGTACTTACTCAGGGGGCCCTTCTCTGTCTTAGCCACTCATCCTCTGTACCTGCTAAAACACTCCTCCTCCCTCAGGATTTATGTCAAATGCTAGTTAGTCCATGAAGTCACCTTGTCTAAATGTTGCCACATGAAAATCACTGCAATTCTCTGATGATGAGTTCCTTACTTCTTCATCTCGTATTTTAAAAATCTCATCTTTGGTTACAGGTACAGACCTCTGACGTGGGTTGCAAACAGTTTCTTGTGTGTGAGAGAAATAGCTCCTAAATTGACATCTGAATTTTTACTAAAATATGAGTGCTCCCTTCATTTATTTAATTTTCAGTTAGTTTTACACAAAATAGTACATAAGATAATTTTAGCAACTATTCTGTACAAAACATGGATAAGAAATGAAAAATTCTTTTAGAAACTCTGACATATAATCTAAATTATCAGGATAGCTTTTAAACATCCATTAGACTAGGAGTCCAATGAAATACTCTAACTAGGGGAGAACGTGTTTACTCATCCATGCACGGAATATACAGACTTGAATTTCAGTCTCAAAGTAAACATTTCCTGAACTATTTCTACCTCCATCAATAATTAACTCTGTGATTCCTAACAGTTTTCTTCATTTGCTGAAGGTTCAGGTGTTTCTCTGTTTGAGAAGCAACAGACATCAAAGCAAAGTTGCTGAGGTTAGAGCTAAGTCAAACCTGTTCATTGTTCATTCTCAGGTTAACTGTGAACTTCATTTGAGCCAAACAGTCTTCACTAAATCACTGATTTAAAAAATTGATTAAGTACTCATGTAAAGTTTGGTAATATGCAAAACAATGCTATATCTCATGAATACACACACACACACACACATATGCACATACGCATATAGATACACGTAGCATAAAAATAAAAAAGGAAATATAACCCTCAAATTCAGGATAGAGATTACTTCTGGAAGATATAGGAGACCGAGAAGGGGTATTCAGGAAGCTTCAACTGCTTTGGTATTATTTTAGTCCTTTTAAAACAGGATAAGATAGAGCTGAGTGTGTCTTTGTTACATTAGCCCCTGCATTTAAAATCTTATATAATAAAAAGGTAATAGGCAAATTGACCCTAACAACAATATGACTGGGAATGACTGGTCACTATGACACACACTGACCACCAGGGGGCAGACTCTCAATGCAGGAGCTGCCCTTGGTGGTCAGTGCACTCCTACAGGGGGAGCTCTGCTCAGCCACAAGCCAGGCTGCCAGCTGCAAGCACTCAGCAGCGCTAAGGATGTCTGACTGCAGTTTAGGCCTACTCCCCGCTGGCAATTGGACATCCCCTGAGGGCTCCCGGGCTACCAGAGGAATGTCTCACTGCCAGGTTAGGCCCAATCTTCCGGGGAGCAGGCCTAAGCCAGCAGGTGGACATCCCACAAGAGGTCCCAGATTATGAGAGGGTATAGGCCGGGCTTGGCTGAGGGAACCACCCCCCACCCCGAGTGCACAAATTTTTGTGCACCGGGCCTCTAGTTGTATTATAAAAGATCCTGTCTAATAAAAGAGTAATATGCAAATTAGCTGTCACTCTGTAACAAAGATGGCCACCCCCATAGCCACAAGATAGTGGCACCCAGTCTGGCTCAGCCCTGCCACTGAAGTGGTCAGGCCTGTTACAGGCAGGTGGCGGGGGAGGTGGGGGACCCAAGGGGAAGAACAGGTGATCAGAGTGGATTGGGGGTCCCCTGCCCAGGCCAGAGGCCTTTGCCAGAGTCTTCAGGCATGAGCAAGGGCAAAGCTGGTGATCGGAGGGGGTATGAAGGTGCCCTACCCAGGCATAAGGCCTGGACCAGAGGCCTCAGGCCTGGGCAGGGGCAAAGTCGGAGATCTCAGGGGCCTGGGCTCCACAGAGCCAGTGATCAGAGGGACAGGGGTGGAGCCTACGATCTCAGGGGTCTGGGCACCAGTGGAGCCAACAAAGCAGGGGCCTGGGGGTCCCCTGCCGAGGTTTACAGCCTTGGCCAGAGGCTGCAGTGGGGCAGGGGTGGAGCTGACAATTTCAGGGCCTGGGCAGGGGCAGAGCTGGTAATCAGAGAAGCCTGGGGGTCCCCTGCTCAGTCCTGTAGCCATGGCCAGAGGCTCAAGAGTAGAGCCAGCAAAGCAGGGGTCTGGGGGTCCACTGCCCAGGCCTGCAACCTTGGCCAGAGGTTGTAGTGGCGTAGGAGTGGAGCTGGTGATCGCAGAGACTTGGGCTCTGTGAAGCCAGCGATCAGAAGGGCTTGGGGGTCTTCTGCCCAGGCCTATAGCCTCAGGCAAAGATTGCAGGCTAGAGAAAGGTTGGAGCCTGCGACTTCAGGGGTCTGGGGGCCCCCTGACTAGGCCTGCATCCTCAGCCACAGGTAATAGGCCTGGGCAGGGGTGGAGCTGGGATTGGAGGGGCAGGGGTGGAGCCAGTGATTGGAGTGAACTACAGAGGAAACACCTTTTCTTACCGCTCATTGGCTGAGCTCCCTGTATGCCACTGGTAATATTCTTAGTAACTTAGGTAATAAGAATCCCTAAAGGTGATCTAGGGTTTTTCTACCACACTCCTGGAGAAAAAAAATGAAGTCCACTGCTGGAGGGCTAAGAAATGTCATATACTGCCCTAGCTGGTTTGCCTCAGTGCATAATGCCTCAGCCTGCTGACTGCAGAGTCTGCGTTCAATTCTGACCAAGGGCATGTATCTAGGTTGCACGGTCCTCCCTGGCCAGGGCCCAGGTCAGGGTTCATTCAGGAGGCAACCAATCAAAGTGTTCCTCTCATTTTGATGTTTCTCTCTGTTTTTCCCTTCTCTTTCACATTCTCTAAAAATCAATGGAAACATATCCTCAGGTGAGGATAAAAAAGAAAGAAATGTCATATCCTATGAAAAACACATCTTAAAAATGCCTAAAGAAAGTTGTCATTTTTTTATGGTGAAGGGACTGGAGTCTGTGTTGATGAAAACACCTTGGTGGCTGCAGTGACTGGCAGTGGCTGCAGCAGCAAGGTGATGGGGCTGGTAGCTTCCCCTGATTATCCTGGTCGCCTCCCACAAGCAGAGGCCAGACTATGGCTTAGGCCCGCTCCCCAAGGGGAGCAGGGAGCGGGCCTAAGCCGTAAGTAGGACACCCCCCCCTGAGGGCTCCCAATGTGTGAGAGGGGGTAGGCTGGGCTGAGGACCCCCCCCCCCCACTTCCCAGTGCATGAATTTTGTGCACTGGGCTCCTAGTAGTGTGAATAAAAAGTATGCCCACTAAAAACATATTAAGTGGCTATGTCTTTTCCTTCTCTCACATCTAGAAAGCATGAATGACTTGTTTTTTATGCCATTGATCTAAAGCATCCCTTTCTAAGTATCATAATTAATTTTATTCTTTTCCTCTCATTACATTCATGCATCTAAGGCCAAATTGCCTTTGGAAGTGTTTCAGGTATATGTATTTTATACTTAGTTCTAATCTATTGTGCTCAGCTTCTTCAATTTAACTACTTTAAATTAACCACTTTAATTTGGATATGGCTCTTTTTATGCTTTATCCATGTATTGATTCCTTCTTTAATTCTGTTTTGGGATCCATTCTATTCCCGCCTTGTCAAGCAACCAGCCAGGTAGAATTCAGCATCACTGGTATCTGTCCCTTCTCATCAGTCTATCCAACTCCAGCCCTAGTCTCCCTACAGTCTGTTCAAAATACATCTGCTCAAAAGCAAGGTCCACAAATTTTACTTCTGTTATGTCATTCTGCCTATAAACTACCTCATTGCTCTTGGAAGTCCCATGAATATAGACTAAACTTATGATTGTGAGCTTAAAGTCCATTTACACTCAAGTTGTGGAAATCAGAAAAAATAAGGGGCCCTTTTTTCAATTAGGTAAGGGAAAAGAAAAATAAAACCAAAATTTCTTCTCTATTGCCAAAAATAAATTTAGTGAATGTGACTCTGGAGCCTGCATCTGCCGATGTCCCAATTCTTAAGTGTGTGGTTGAGGCAAAGTAGCCAAATATTTATTATCATTTAGGTCAAAAGAATGTTATGTGTCCCCTGAACATCAAGTGCTTTCCTAGTCTCTATGTAATTTGTTTTTTCTTCTCTGAAAGCAGACTGAAGACAAAGAGTTATTTGTTCAGCATGATGCTGTGATTGCATGGGAATCAAGAAACAAGGAACTCACGGTACTTAAGTTTTCAAAATGCATGTACTTTTGAGTTTAAGACAAAAATTAATCTCTCCCTTTTTGTTTGGTGTCAGTTTTCTACCACAGGTTCCATTCAGTATCTCATAACTAGATGTGAGACTGAGTAGGAGACCTTGTACAGAGATATGGGTGCAGACCTTCACTTTTCCCTAAATCCTGCCTATCTATAATAATAAAAAAGTAATATGCTAATTAGACTGACAGCCAAACAACCTTCTGGGCATCATTTTGGATGTCATTCTGGATGAGGCTGAGGTAGCAGGGGCTGAGGCAGAGGCTGTTGGGGGTGATCAGGCAGGCAGGCAGGTGAGTGGTTAGGGGTGATCAAGCAGGCAGGCAAGCAGTTAGGGGCAATCAGGCAGGCAGGTGAGTGGTTAGGGGAAATCAGGAAGGCAGGATGGTGAGCCAGCAGTCCTGGATTGCGAGAGAGATGTCCGACAATCGGCAGTCGGACATCCTCCAAGGGGTCCCGGATTGCGAGAGGGTGCAGGCCAGGAATTTCATGCACCGGGCCTCTAGTGACTAATATAAAATTTCTTGACTTTCCTCATTTGAAAATGGCGACCAAGCATACCAGACTCACGATGCAAACATTTAAACTCATGTCTCACCTCCTGGGCTATTTTTTTCTAATCTTTTTTCCCAGCCACACCCACCTATCCCTCATCATACCCCAGCTCCTTCAGCCATACTCTCCTCCTGGACTTTTCAGTTGTCTGTGTACATGTAGATGTAAAAGTTTAGGTATATGTATGTATGTATATATGTATGTACACACATATGTATACATATGTATATAAGTTAAACCCATAAATGTGTAGGATCTTCCAACTGGAAACAAATATGGGTACATAGGTTTCTGATCTTCTCCGAAAAAGTCAGACAACCCACACTTTTTCATAAGAGAATAACCATCTCATAAAATTGAATTCAGTTACAACACACACAATGCAATGCTTGACTGGTTGAAGGCATGTTGAGTTAATGCTGATTGAAAGAGCAATGCATTTCCTACATACCAGCTATATTCATACTGCAGCACCTACTGCTCATGTTCTAATTAGCAAGGAGTACCCAATGAGACTGAGCTGTCTGCTTAACTTTTAAATTTTTCATTATTTTTAAATTTTTTATTAAGAGTTTATTTGAGCCAAAAAGAGGACATATGCCGGGGAACAAGATCTCAACTGCTCTTGAGCTGCCCACTTTATTTATTTCTTTATTAAATATATTTTTATTGATTTCAGAGAGGAAGGGAGAGGGAGAGAGAGGGAGAGGGAGGGAGGGAGGGAGGGAAGTAGGGAGGAAGGGAGAGAGAGGGAGGGAGGGAGAGAGGGAGAGGGAGAGGGAGAGGGGGAGAGAGAGAGAGAGAGAGAGAGAGAGAGAAACATCAATGATGAGAGGGTCTTTGATTGGCTGCCTCACTGAGGACTGAGCCCACAACCCAGGCACATGCCCTGACTGTGAATCAAACCTTGACATCCTGTTTCATAGGTCGATGCTCAACCAATGAGCCACACCAGCCGTGCTGAGATGCCCACTTTAAAGTAGCATCATGATGTCTCATACTAGACACTATTACATACTAACTGTAAAGCTATACAGTAAGTCCTTACTTAACACTGTTAATAGGTTCTGCAACTTTAAGCGAAATGATGTATAATGAAACCAATTTTACCATAGGGTAATGGATATAAATAAGAGCATGTCATCATTATAACAAAACAGCGTTGAGTGAAATGATGTTCTTTGAGGACCTGCTGTACTTAGAAAACAACAAGCAGCATGAAACATGGGAAAAGCAGAGACTGCCAATCAGGAAGCACTGTGACCGTCATCTGATGCTCTCAGGGTGATACTGGGTGAGTTCAAGTCTCTCTTCTGAGGAAGCAGTCAGAACTCTAAGGTCTCTTTAAAGGCTTACACTTAAAGTCTAAGCCACACTTTCATCCTGCAATATTTGACAAGCAGGCCCTTCTTTTTTGCGTGAATCCCAGCTACTTTGCTCTTTCCCTCTTTTGTCTCTCTTGCCTCTTACACAGACACCCTTGCTCTTCTCTGATGTCAGTGATCCCCAGGGTTCCATCTTCAGCCACCTCACTCCCCATGCTCCCTCTAGGTGAACTCACTCACTCACTGTATGCTTTCATAACCCTGGATACCCAAACGCAGGAGCTCTTCACCAACACAGGCACCTTGGACTGAAAATCCAAAGCCAAACATTTGTTACCTTTCTTCCAGAAACGCACTCTTCCTCTGCCTTCCATGTCTGTCAAAGACATTATTGTCCACTCAGTTTCCTACCCTTGAGTCCTCCTCCTCTTTCAAACCCCTACCACTAGTCAGTAATCAAATCTCAGGTTCTACCTTGGGATTAGTCCTTTCATGTATTTCCTTTGCTCTGTGCCATCAGCCTCTGCTCTAATGCAGCACATATAGTTTTCACCTTTCTCTCAAAGGGTGGGCTGGGCTTTGCTGAGCTCCACGGACAGACACTTAAGCCAGGATAACAACTGATTAACTTAGTCATAAGAAAGAGAACAGCAATTCAGTCCAGAATATTTTCTTTGGCATGAACGAGAGTTTCTATTCCTATAGGCAAATCTATACAGAAATACAGAGTATAATCAAGTGACTCATTGCAAAACATAGAAACAGAAGAAGAAGTGGTGATCTTGAGATGAGCCTAAGGCACTTTCATCGAAGAACAAGTCTTAGCATTCTATAAGACAGCACTCCTTTCCCTCAGTACTCTAACAGACTCAGCCACACTGTCTCTGAGAGGTCCTCTATCATGGGGAACCTGTAACATCTCTGTGCTCCCGTCTTTTCCTTAACTGGGGGAAGCTAATCAAATGTTGCCCCAACCAACCCTAGAATCACCTCTTTAAGGCGACTTGACAAATCTCATTCCTGACCCAACATATATTGATTATATCTTTTGTTTTAACCTTAATTTAGGTCTAGGTTTGGAAATAATGAATAGCTAGTTGTCTCCAAGTACTGCCTACAAATATTATCACCCAGGGGTCATGCCTTCCATCTCCTGAATAAACCATTCACATTTATGCTTCAGGACCTTTGCTCATACTTTTATTTCCTCTTAAGACTTTTTTTCCTCTTTATCCAACTCAACTTATCATGATCTTTCTGAAGTCTTCTCTGGTCTCCACCTCCAAAGGCAGAAATGTTTGTCCCCATTCATATACTGTTCTAACATGGAGATAGTCTATAGTATAGTTATCTTTTATGTGGCCAACAACCAGTTGGACTTTTGGCAATGTCAGATAAATCTGCTTCTTGGATCTACCCAGGGTGAACACAGGGAGGCTGTGTTCACAGGGCCTGGCTGGGAACACTGTATCTACAGTTTCACTCCATCTGGGTGATTTGGGGCACTCCCTGTGCCTCTATCACCTCATCTATAAAATGAAGATGATACCACCTACTTCAAAGGGTTGGAGTGAAGATTAAATGAAATGAAACTTACAAAGTGTACACAACAGCATTTTGACCCATGACAGGTATTCAATAGCTCAACTATCGTTATTATTATTTAAATCCTCACCTGAGGGTATGTTTTTATTGATTTACAGAGGGAGAAGAAGGGAGAGAGAAACATGGATGTGAGAGAGAAACATCAATGTAAGAGAGAAACATCCATCGGTTGCCTCCTGTATGCCCCTGGACCTGAAATCAAACCCACAACCTTTAGATCTACCCAGGACTAACATAGGAAGGCTGTGTACAGATGACACTCCAACTGACTGAGCCACCTGGCCAGGGCTATCATTACTACCTTTATCTAGCGGGTATATGTCAGGCACTCAATACATGGTTTCTGAACTAGGTTTTATAATTAACTGTATGGGCAGCGCTCATGGTTGGAGAGACTATTATCAACTACAGCATGACTCTAGGACAGATATTTCATGTTAGATTTGAAGAAGATGCAAGTGTAGAGAAGGCCTTCATTCTACTAAAGCGGTTGAGCAGTAGGTCATATAAATGAGAGACTCTTTGCTGCTACTTATTAAATTGATGTGTCAGGCTTTGGCTGACTTGTGATTTTTCCCTTGTTTGAAGTTATTTAATATTTAATGTTACAAAGCCATTTGAGATTGCTATTACACTATATCTGCACATTGTACAAGGGGCTCTGAAAATGTCAAGAGTGAAATTTAGTAGAGCTGGAAGTGAAAAGTACAGCCATGAATTTCCATGGCAATGTATTTATAAATTAGGGATGATATGTGAAGAAATCGACCACTGAGAACATACAGGTGAATAAAATGAGTTATGTTTATTCATGGGTTCTTAAACTCCTTTTCATTCAGATATTGGATAGTCACAAAATTAAGTATCTAATCTTCAAGGTCATCATCTAAAACCTTTAAACCCAAAGACTCTAAACAACGAGCTGAAAACTTAAATCCCGTGAGGAACAGGCAGGAAGGGCAGACCAGGAGGCGGTCAGGCTTAGCTCTGAGTACTGGATGGATGGCCACTGGCACTCAGCCTCCGACTGGCAATGTGACAGGCGGTGCTGGGGGCTGTGGCCATTTCAAAACCCCATTGAAATAACGTCAGGAAAGAACGCAAACTCAAGTGCTGCCAGGTTTTCCCCATTTTTCAGAGAAAGTTGGCAATTTGATATTTTACATGAAATCTGATTTTTTAAATAAATGTTGGCAATTAATTATATTAAAAATAAACCATCTTACAGGCCAAGCAAAATACTTCTTGCAGGCTGGATTCAACTGGGAGCCACTAGTTCACAATCTTTGATTTCAGCTTTTTACTTTTGTATGTGGGTGGGAGGTTTATTCCTAATCTTACTCTCTAAGCTGCATGAACAAGCCAGGATGGAATTCTCTACTTTCCCAAGGCATGGAATTCACAGGGGTAAAGTTTCACCCTTATTTTCTAATGACCTAATGAACTCTTGCTCAGTTCTTGGAAACTGTCCAGCCAACAAAAATGGATAGAAAGCAAATCAAAGAAATTCTATTCGTAATTATGCAAGCAAACAGATGGCCATTCACTAAGGAAGATATATTGAGAATTTATTAAACGCTGAGACATATGACTAGATGATGGGGATGTAAATATAAGTCACGGTCCCTTCCTTAAGGAGTTGACCTATGAAGCTGTTCTTGCTGGGCTATAGCTGGGAACCTAAGGAAGCCTCATGTGTTCTAAGAAGTCATTCATATTCTCTTGTCCACACTCCCAGCTTGTGACAATATCTGAATGGTAATCGCTTTGTCAAGGTCATCATGGCTGCCTGTCACCAGGGAAAAGTGCCTCCTGACACTAGGTCTGGAGTCCTTGTTAAGGAAGAGATGGTGTCACACCGTGCCCCTTCCCTGGGTGAGCTGTAGTGATGGAGTGGAGATGCAGCGGAGGGTCAGGCAGAACACAAACCTAAGAGACATCTCCATTGGGCCCAGTCATTTCCCCAATGTCCAAATCCTCTGAGGATTTTTGCAGTAAAATAGGGAAGAAGAAATGGACAGGGCATCAGTGGCTACAGCACAAGGGAAAGGGACTATCATTAAGAGTCTGGAAATCGCTACCCTCTTAGTGGAATAGTGAAGGAAGAGCTCATGGGGATGGAAGCTGGGGGTGGCAGGGCCCATTCTGATAACTTTCTGAACCAGAAAAGAACTTGGGGATAAAGAATTCTTGACATAAACACTTATCAGAATGTTTGAATATGTCAAGAATATAAGAATAAGTATATCCTTGCCCCAGCCAATGGGCTCAGTTGGTTGGAGTATTGTCCTATACACTAAAGGTCAGTTTCAATTCCCAATGTTTCTCTGTTTCTCTCTCTCTCTCTCTCTCTCTCTCTCTCTCTCTCTCTCTCTCTCTCTCTCCCCCCTCTCCCTCTCCCTCTCCCTCTCATTCAAATCAATAAACATATCCTTGGGTGATGATTAAAAAAAGAATAACTATCTTCTTATATTTCCCTTTCCTTTCCAAATAAAAATATTAGTAAAGGTATATCAATGTTCACACTTTGAGAAATAGTAAGAAATATTTATTACAAAATATTTATCACATTGTCAAAGTCTTGATTATAAGCTTTTTAAGTTTGAAAATATGTAAAGAAAGGGGGAAGGGAATGGGAAGTAAGAGGTGGGAATGTGTGGAGGCAAAAAGTAAGAAATTTAGAACTGAGTCACTGTAGCAAATCATTCACTCAAAGCATCTCATAAATGATGGCATATGATAATAAGGAAACAA
>PVJC01014355.1:23203-36673 GCA_004026665.1 Murina feae | reverse complement strand
AGCAGCTCAGGCCAGGGCCCTGAAAGATGGGCAGCAATTTCAGAGGCAGGTAGTCTCTCTCTTGCTGCTTTAGAGGAAATGTGAATCATCTGCTGTTTGGCTTCCATTTCCTGGGAGGCTGCCGCAGGCCCAGGAAATCTGTGGTTTGCGCATGGGTGCGGAGATCAAATGAAATGGCTATTGGCAGTGGGGTGTGTTGCTAGGACCACTGACAATCAATGACTCATCTTGAGCTGGCTCTCCAGCCCCCAGTTGCATTCAATTCCTGAAATGAGTCGAATTTCTGGGCAAAGGGTGATTCTTCCTTAGTGTGCTGGGTGTAGAGCACATCCGGACCAGGTCAGTGCAGGGCTGACAGGATCTGGCCTGTGTACTGATCTCCATTTTGCAAATGATGGAGAGGAGGCCTGGATGCCGACCACTTGTGTGTGTGACAGCCAATGAGTGGGAGAGTCAGGAAGGCTTCTCCTGACGCGTCCATCCCATGTCATGCTGTTTCCCCAAGTGCTGAGGAGACTCCAGCACAACCAAGCCCGCACCCTTACTTGACCCAGCTCTACTCCAGGATCACTCCAGGATGGGTGTCCTGGACCCACCTCTATGTGTCTGTGAAATGCTGTTACCTGTGTCTTTGCAGGTGATGTGAGGACAGTATCACTGAGCCAGGGAGGAGTGGGCAGAATTAGTCTGACGGCAAAGGGAGTGGATGTTTCTCTGGGTGAAGGAAGCAGATGTGCAGGGTGCCTTGAGAGACCCCGCCATGTTTAGGAGCAATGCACAGCTGGGTAGGGCTGGAGCAGGGGAGAGTGTGGGAGAGAGCAGGTGAGGTTGGGAGGCAATGGGTGGGGGGCAGGTAGAACAGAGGGCGTCCTGAACATCAGGCTTAGGGGTCTGTGGTTCACTCTGATGTAATTGGGACCAGGAAAGGAATTTGAGGACAGGATGACATTGTCAGATTTCTGGAGTAAAAAGCTGCCTCTGGCTGCTGTGTGGAGTGTGAGCTGCAGATTGACCATCTGACGTCAGAAACAGCGGTTGTGTGAAAGCAGAGAAGCTGCCTACCTCGAACTCAGGGTAGTGCCTGATTTATTACTGTACACAGATGCCACTGCCCTGGGAGCAGGTTAAACGGCAGAGTCAGGGCTCAAACCCAGTGGACAATGTTCAGGAAGGGAAAGTTCTGAAGAGTCTTCAAGTAAAAAATTGACACCGAGTCCAGGTTATACAAGTAAAAATGAGAAAGAATCCCCATGGCTAATCTTTCTTTATTCCAAAACCGAGATAAGAGGTACCTTCATTTTCAGTACGGAAGCAAGAATCTATTGCTTCTTAGCTGCTCAAATGTATTTCCTTTATTTGGACAGCAAGCATGTTGCTACGATTAGCTTCTATGACGTGGTGTGTGGATGCTCACACTCTCTACTGCTTGATGCCTTTTATTAGCATGCTGATGATTGTATTAGTTTCCTGTTGTTGCTGTCATAACTTGCCACAAACTTAGTGGCTTAAAAACAGTTTGGGAGGTTAGAAGCCTGACATGGGTCTTATGCAGCTAAAATAAAAATGTCGTCAGGATTGCTCAAGGGGAGAGCTCTTTTCTTGCCATCTCTAGTTAGAGGCTGCCTGCATTCCTTGGCTTGTGGCCCTTTCCTCCATTTTCAAAGCCAGCCATCGCATCACCCTGACCTCTGATTCTGTCGTCACATCTCCTTCTCTGTCTCCCCTTCCCTTATAAGGCCCTTTGTGATGACGTTGCAGCCACCTGGATAACCCAGGGTATTCTCTCCGTCTCAAGATGTGTAGCTTAATTACATCTGTAAAGTCCCTCTGCCATGTATTCACATGGAATAATAGTGTATATTATCAGATTATGTCATAAGAAATAGACTCATCTGCCAGTGAGATAATGTGTGATAGCTAAACCTGAGCTGTGGGGCCAGGTACCCCGGTTTACATACTGCCTTCCCCAACTGCCAGTCCTATGGCCTCTGAGTATATTTCCTCATCTGGTCATGGGCATGTTAATCAGACCCATCTCGCAAAATTGCTGTAAGGACCAAATAAGTGCTAGTGTATGTCAATAACTTTGAACAGCGACTGGCACATAGTAAGTGCTCATTAAATATTGACTCTAATTATCTGATAGATGGGCATCCTATAATCCTTTTTTCTGTGATTGAATTTGATTCTTATTGGCAACACCTGTGGGGTGTGTGTTTGTGTGTGTGTGTGTGTTGGGGGGTTTGTGTGTTTAATAAAAGTGTGATTCCTCATTCCTAGGATTGTCATCCTATATAATAAAACCCTAATATGCAAGTCGACCAAACAGAGGAGTGACTGGTTGCTATGATGCGTACTGACCACTGGTGGCAGATGCTCAATGCAGGAGCTGCCCCCTGGTGGTCAGTGTGCTTGCACAGGGGGAGTGCCATTCAGCCAGAAGCTGGGCTCACAACTGGCACGTGCAATAGCGGTGGCAGAAGCCCACAGGGAGCAGGCCTAAGCCGGCAGTTAGACATCCCTTGAGGGGTCCTGGATTGCAAGAGACCGCACATAGGGCTGAGGGTCCCTCCCCACCCAGTGCATGAATGTTGTACACTGGGACTCTAGACATCTATAAAAGAAAATGCCTGACAACAGTTGAATCATCTAGGCTAATTAATAATGTTAACTTTTAATAGCTGTAACTGGAATATTTTCTAGGACTACCAAGGTTTTTTGTGATACATTGGATAAAACCTTCAAAGAGAAATTTTAGGTTGTGTTTTTCAAATATTGCATGTGCTATTCCATGAGGTATTTAGCACTGATTTTATAAAATCATATATTCTCTACCTCTTATGTCTTAGTTATTTGATACATGCTGGCCTGATTAGTTTTAATAGCATACAAATACATATTATTTTCCTATTAAATAGAAAAGTTTAAGCAGGAGGTGCTAATGAAATTATTTTTGATTTTTAAACATATTTTTTATAAGTATCCCCAAAGCCACACATTGGAGTCAGATAAATTCATACAGCTTAAGGAAAAAATATCATGCCTTCTATAATATTTCTGGTTCCATAATACCTAATTTTAGCAAAATAGTATGCCATTTTTATTGCAAATCAAGTAATGAGAAACAGCATTATAATTCTATTTTACACTGACTATAAAATTAATTATATAAGATCTATATCATTGTAAATTTGGCTGCTTTTTAGTAATCTACTTTATGTGATGCATTTCATAATTTATTTCTCAGTGGTTTTCATAATGTTCTCTAAAATGAATATCAAGACACTAACTTGAGTTGAAAATAAAGTCACACTTTTAATAACAAGAAATGCATTTAACTTGGCTGATTGGTTTGACAGTTAGATCATATGATGAAACAATTTTCATCAGTTGAATAAGCCAGATCTGAAACTCCAAGATTTTGGGGGAAAAAATTATTTAAGGCATGCAACAAGATAAAAACTTTAAAGGAGTTCTGTTCTAAAAGACGGATGAAAACATTCTCATTTGCTCAATGCCTGCTAAGACAATTTTAATGAAGTGCTTCTGAGTGAAATGATAACAGGTAAAATAATAGTAACTTACAAGTCTTGGCCCTTTTGGTTTACTTCGCACAGTGAGCCATTAGGGACGGAATCATCAATCCTTTCTCAAGTTAGATGGTTTCCAATTATTTACTATCAACCAAATTGGAGCGCCTAATCAAAGTGATAGATGTTTAAGAATTATATTGTGTTTTGAATATGCAATTCAGAAGGAGTTCAAAGAACTGAATGTCAGGGTTGTAGGAAAACTCCTTCCCTTCCCATTACCATGTTTCTGTGAATAAAAGTTCTTAGTGGTTAGATCTATGAAGAAAAGCAAAACAAAAACAGGAATAAAAATGATTCTAAGCCCTGTCACTTTCTAATAATAAGTAATAGCCCTTCTTGAACATAAGAACTAGGTGCAGAAAAATATCCTCGCGCTTCTCACTGAGATGCATTAAAAATTACTTTAAATGTAATTATATATCAAATGTTAAAATATATTAATGATATTTTGGTCAATTTTGTATTAATAGTAACTTGTGATACTTTAATGTGGAAGATTTCTTTTTTAACACTTAGAGGCTGGTGGCCAGAGAGAACAATATTTCCGAGTGTGAAAGAAATGCTTGTTGGCGTGTCTTTAAATGGGTGATAGTGGGTGGCAAATTGTTAGGGTATTGCTGGGGTAATTAGGCCCCGAGATTTGTTTAAAGTAGCAGTCCTACCGTTTTTCTTTTCCAAAAAACAGCTGGATGGCTACTTTAAATAATTTCTATAATAGATAAATACTTTGCAACCATTTCATATGAATTTGAAGTGGTAAATTAAAGTTTAGGTAAATTAAATATGTGGGCAGAGGAATGGTTTTCAAATTTCTTTCTTAGGGAGCATGAGAGTGACAGATTTTGAAGTCGGCCAACTTAGTGCACATTAGCAGGTCTGTGAAAGCAAGTGGCCTGGACCAGAGCATCCCTGCCACCCTCTGGGTCTGCTTTTGAAGGGCGGCTCAGCCGTGACCTCAGTGAGTCCCCTCAGGCTCCCTCTCCGGAAAGAAAGCATCAGATCCACAGGGCATAGTTGTCAGCCACCTTCACTTCTCAGATTACTCTACTTGATTTGATTAAACATAGCTATTTTCTCCACATGTATTTGCACTCACCATGTACCAGCACTGTTCTAATAATCATTTTACAAATAGTAACTCATTGCAGCCTCTTAAAATCCCTATGAGGCAGGTACTGTTATTATCCCCATTACACAGATGAGAAACCTGAGGCACAGAAAGATTAAGTAACTTTCTAAAGGTCACACAGCCAAGAAATGGTGGAAGCAGGGCTTATTATATATTGATATTCCTTAAAAAAAAAAAAAAAAAAAGGAGCAGAAAAAAAAATGATTCTATTTTCTGTGCCTAGGGGGACAACTCCCTGACTCCTTTCCTCCCCAAATGCCTCCTAGGCCATGCTCCTTTTTCTATACCCAACACTTGCTTGGATTACAAGTAGGTTGGATTTGCCTAGGAGGATCCAAAGAATCCAGTTTTGAGATGCAACAGAATTGAATTCAAACAGCCTATTTATTGACACTGGCGTTCATAGCCATGAATCACAATACAAATGTCTTATTCAGATAGGATGGCTGGCTAATTAGTATTGCAGGTTACTGGTAAAAGGCCTCAAAAGCATCAAGCACTCCAAGAAATATTTTTCCTGGCTTCCTCCACACAACCTCATAACTCCAGCTTCAGAGGTCTGGAGTAGGCACCCTGCTCTTACAGTTTCCTTCCCAGCAATGAGGGAAATGAATTACCCAGACAGCGCTGTGGAGGGGAGAAGCCATTTCCCTGCCGCCCCCTGCCTCTGCTTTCCAGAAGGCTTCCATTGGGTTTGCCATTTGACACAGGCAGAGGGTGTCTGCAAAACGACTGCAAGAACTTTTGAGGGTGAAACATATCCTAGGAAGCCTGTCACCTTGCAAAAGGAGACTGCTTTAAAAATACAAACCCCTCCTGAAAAAAAACACAATGGCACCCTCCCCCAGACAACATAACTACCTAAAAAAGAGCCCAGCATTGACAAGGAAGATTAGTATCTATTACTCTATTTGCTAGCAAGCTAAAATTACATTTGGACAACGCTGGCACATTTCAATGTCCTTCATCTTCTCCAGGGCACTTCAGAGCTCTGAGCCAATCCCACTCCAACCTGTGACAGGACGCAAAGCATCCTAGGCTGTGAGACCTGGTCAGATGGATCTGGGGATCAGCCACTTCCTGTCCTGCCCCTGGGCAGCCTTACATCTGTTAGAAAAACTGCCCCAAGCCTCATCTTTCCCCCTCCAAAGATTAAACAATAGACAAAAATAATTTATAATCTTGCCATCTGGGATATTTACTGTTAACATTTTGATGTGTTACCTCCCGTTTTTGTTTTGTGTTTTTTTTTCCCTGTGTAAATGCATGGCTTTGAAACAAAAGTGTGATCATGGGAAACATGTTGCTTGTGTAAAGTGCCTTTTTCCCTAAGGTTGTAGTATCGTCCCTATTAACAGTTCTAGCTCACATCCGAGATTTACTCTGGTGGTGCGTCTTGATCCAGCCTATAAGCTGGTTGCGTTTACATAGAGTTAAAAAAAAATTCAGCCAACTTTCAGAAACGATCAGGATGTTTTACAGAAAAAGCCCATTCCCCTTTCTGTGGAAAATCTGACATCCTAGCCACATGGGGCCAGAACTGAGTGCCTTTACGTTGCATTCCTGGCCCATGAGGATCCCCGGTCTGCTTCGCCATTCATAACAGTCATGTAGCAGTTTCTGCCTATGAGTGAAGACATCTATTGTCCTCAGCGAGGATAAGCAATTTGGAGACAGGGCCTGTTGTACTTTATCTTTTAACCCTTAGGCTCCCAGCACCTTCCACCTACTACACTCTTAATGATTATGTTACATAAATACTTGAACGAATGGGCTCATCTGTGACCTTTCACACAACCATGCTGCTCTAGGGATGCATGAAGGATTCTGGACTCCTCCCGGGCATCGGGCTTCTTCTGTCCCTTGCAGTGGCTCCCACAGCGGGAGGCAAAGTAGGGCTCCATCCACACTGGCAACTGGCAAACCTGACGTCTCTCTTCCTCGCAGAGCCCTAAAAGCTTGGGAAGGGCAGTGCATACTAACCACCTTACTTCCCACCGAAGTGCAGCCAGCTCTCCTGTGGGAGAAGGCAGCTCTCAGATAACACCATTAAGTTCTTTTCTAATGTTGGAAAAGAGTAAAGGAAAAGAAGTCTGTCATTATCCACCGGCAGTTGTGCTTAATTGTTGCTTCTCTTCATTGTCTTCTAAGCACTTTGAGTGTGTTCTGGGCGCGGAGGGGTGCGTGCGTTCTGGGTGGGTGCTGGCGCTCAGATGAGAAGCTGGGCTTTAGGGACAGCTGGAAGGCCTCGCTCCCTGCTGCTGGCTGCGCGTGAGGGCCCGCCACAAGATGGGAGGCGGGCCCTGTAATCCTACATCAGGGGCTTGGCTTCCAAAGCCTGGTCCGCCAAAATTTGGACTTACATAACTTATTTATTTTTAAGCCAGCTCCGTCCAAGCTGAGGACACTTAAGATTCCCTCTTAGAGGAAATTTGGAACCCAACGTTATCATTAACTAAATCAGCAAGCGACGGTTCTGTAAAAATACCAAGCGGCATAGTTCTGAGGACTTTTATCGTCATGTTCCCAGTGGAATGATATAGGGTGGTGGTTTCTCTGAAAATTGTTTCTGGGGGTTTATTCATATTCTTTCTCTCTCTCTCTCTTCCTTGCCCCTCTCTTTGTAAACCATGGCCTGAGTCTAAGGGGGGGCTGGACTTCCTGCTGGGTAGTAACACCCTTCATTTGACCATGTCCTATAAGCCACCCCAGTGATTCTCCAGCTCATTTACCTGGCGAGACCCCTTGAAGACACTCTGCTCTCTGTAGAGTGGGTCATGCAGGAAGCATGATAAGACACATATCTTGGGTCATGTCAGATGCCATTTTTTATTAGACTAGAGGCCCAGCACACAAAATTGCACGAGGCCCAGACCTGCTGCTCCACGAAACCTATCAATGCACCTCCTGGTGACTGGTCGTTTGGTCATTATGGCACAATGGCATTACGATCACTGGCTTTTTATAATACAGGTTGTAGAAACAAGGCAACAGGGGCCAAGGGCCTGATACAAATGTACGTGAAACAGCTACTGCTATGCTATCCTATCAGGGAAAACCTTGGAAACTCTAAATTTTAAGGAAGCGGAGAATCTACTCTAATAAAAGAGTAATATGCAAAATAACCATCACTCCGAGACACCTAAGCCATGCCCACCAGCCAATCAGAGCAATTGTATGCAAATTGACCCATCAAAGATGGCGGTTAATTTGCATACACAGGAGAGTGAAAATAGCATAGAAGGAAGTCAAGTGCTGCAGAAGGGAGCCAAGTGGTGGAGAAGGGAATGGAGCCAAGGCAGCGGAGACGGTGAAGAAGGGAGAAAGAAGGGGAAGAGAAGAGGGGGTTAGCTAAGGCAGTAGAGATGGGAGGGAGCTGAGGCGGCAGAGACAGGAGCTGAGGCAGGCTTTGCTCCCTTCTCTGCTTCGCTCTGGTTCAGGAAGCCCTATTCTTGCAGGAATCTTCCTGCAACGGGCTACAAGTAATTAAATAAATGGTGGCCATTTCCAATGCATCTCTTACAGATTCATCGAAGTCAGGGAGATTCTTTGGAGAGTTGTTAACGATGCGAGGCACGTGTTTAAAATTCGTTAAGTTAAAAAAAAAGTGGAATACGAAGTCACATTTGAAGTATGAGGGCAATTATCTTTCTGGACAGAGATCCTTAGGAAACACATCACAATTTTAGGAGAGGGTCTACCTCTGCGGGATGGGATTATGGGTAGTTTTTATTGTTTCTTTATACTTTCCAGCATTTTCAAGTTTCTCCACCATGGGCATTTATTGCTTGATCATCAGGAAATAGAGTAATGGTAAGGCAATCAACTTTGCTGGTGCTGGTAAATTCAGGCCCACACTTTCTTTTGACACCGTTCTCCTCAGCCCCCAATACTCTCTGTCTTCCTTGGCTTCTGCAGGGAGGAGCAGGAGGAAAAGGCTGGGATGTATGATGCTTCCTGATGCCCTGGGGACCTGGAAGTTTGTGGGCATGTAGGAGCTGCATGTGCTCCATCCAGGTTCCTGGGGACAGATTCCTAGAGCTCCACACATGGAAGAAGGAGGGCAACTTTGCATCTACTGAGTGATCTCATTTTCGGGTGAGAAACAGTGGCAGCAGGACACTCCTTCCCTCGTCCTACCCCCGCCTCCTCTGCTCCCCCAAGACAATGCTGACCGAAGTGCAGATGGACATTTTCAAGTTCTGGTGAGGCAGCCTGGTTCAAGCAAGGTGACTAGGCTGCACACGCTGAGCTTTGAAGGTTGTCCAGCCCTGAGGAGACCGGCTTATTCCTTGGGCCAGCTGACTCCTCCAGGCCTGTGGGTTTCCTCCGTGTGTTAAATGGATGTAACATGACTCAAAGCTTCTCTTGGAGCTGTGTGCTCTGACTTCATCCTCCACCGCCCATACGCGTGGTTGTGAAGGGTTCTCTCTAGGCGCTGAAGGATAGTGTCTAAGGGACGCTGGAGCTGGGAGGGAGGAACAAGTCTCTTCTAAAAGAATGTTTATAGGAAAGGAGCAGTCTTTTAGCTACCAAGCCAGGCAGTATTCAATTATACCCACCAACTACTTATGGAGTGCTTACCTACATTTTGAACAAGACATCCAAGAATCCCCCCCGCCCCCCAACAAAACTGCTTAGAGAACACCCCACTTCCTCCAGTAGCAACCTTTCTTTTAAGGCTTAGATCCCTGTGTGGTGTTGTGGAGCCAGTGTTTATCTTGAAATCAGTGGCTCTAGGTTGAAAATCTTTACTCTGTCACTGACAGGCATCATGGCTTCAGGCAAGTTGCTTAATTTTTCTAAGCCTCATGGCCCCACCTTTAAAACAGGAATAATAACGTCAGCCTCATGGAGTTGTTCTTGAGTTGGGTTGTTGGATTCAGCAAATAAAAATAGAGAAGCCCTTCCCCCAGTTAAATGGGAATGTCAGACAAACAAAAATAAGTTTTTAGATAAGTATGTCCTAAATATTGTAACAGGACATACACTAAATTTTTTTAAAAATATATTTTATTGATTTTTTTACAGAGAAGAAGGGAGAGGAATAGAGAGTTAGAAACATTGATGAGAGAGAAACATCGATCACCTGCCTCCTGCACACCTCCCACTGGGGATGTGCCCGCAACCAAGGTACATGCCCTTGACCGGAATCGAACCTGGGACCCCTCAGTCCACAGGCCGACGCTCTATCCACTGAGCCAAACTGGTCAGGGCCATACACTAAAATTTTTACCCTTGTTTAGCTGACATTCCAATTGAACTAGGTGTCCAGCATTGTACCTGCCAATCCTATTCTTAAGGCTGAACTACAGGGATTTACCTGAAAGTCCCTGCCCCTGGCTCAGTGAGTGCTCTTTCCATTGTACTTCCTCTCCCAGCTGGGTTCCACTAGGTGGTTAGTTGCTTCCCTCTTCGATGGCAGAGGAGTGAAGACTGTGACTAGACTGGTGGTGGTGGGTGGGGGGTGGGGGATTTGGAGGGTAAGGTGGAGGCTGCGCAGGGAGGACAGGCCCCAGGAGGAGTAGAGAGCCCAACACACACAGGCTGGTAGGAGCTAAACCTCTGTCTAAGGGGCACTTCAAGAACCCTAGCAGATAGTGTCACTGGTCCTGTGTGCCTTGAACACACTGCTCTAGGGAGCCTGTCAGTGGGGTGACACCACAGGCCCAGGAGAAGCCCAGATGGGGTACTGACCGCAGACAATTCCCATGTAGGCATCACCATTCCATGGGCTTCAAAGGCCGACTGCTGCTGTGATAGACAGAGGGACTTTCCTGGAGGTAATTTTTTACAAAGAAGAGGTGAAGGTGACTGGTGCCCCGGAGACCATACTGCAACTTAGGGGAAACCCAGGGTATGTGCTGACAGAGACCTGTCCTGCTCCTCCTGTGTCTGCTCCCCTCTGCTGCCCTCTCACCGAGTCTCCCAGCCCATGGGGTGAAGGCGGACAGGTGGTAGGTCTGCTCTCTGGCATTTGTGTGCATGGCAAGCTGCTCGGGTGCCCCCAGGAACTCAGCTCAGGGTGTAATGTTCCTTCTCTGATCATCTGAATTCCAGGCAAGGAGCTCAGCTGTCGTTGGCTTCGGTGAGTTTTTTCCACCAGGATTGAAACCGAGGCCAAGAGAACGCGGGCATGCAGAAGGCATTCTTTCCTGCCACTCAGCTGCGCTCTCCCTGTAGCTGGGGCTTTAGAAAACGGTGCCTTCATCCAGAGGCAGCGATGAAAGTTTTGAATTTCATGACAGTGAGAAAGCACATGAAGGGAAACCATCACTTGCTGAGTTTCCTGATTTGTCATGTTTTCCCCCGTATCCCCTTTCCCCTCTTTTAAATTAATATCTATTGTCATATAGATTTAAAGTTAAGAAAAATAAGACTATTTTAAGCCAGGCCCAGTGGCAGTGGAAAATTAAAAAAAAGAAAAGAAAGAAAGGAAAAGAAAAATTTTAAGTGACACCTCTGCTGTTCTAGTCTCCACTTAAGTCTCACAGTCAGCTTGTTACTTTTATTTTGGAAGAGGAGATGTAAACATCTGACTGTTATTTACTAAATCATTTTCTCTAAGTAAACTCACTTTTGACATTTTTTAATTCATCCTAAGGAGTAATATCTTTACAATGTAGGGTTTGACGTGCTGTATATATTTCCCTCCCTGACATATGGAAGCACATACACGCTATTAGAATTTTAGAATTCTCATCTGTGTGCCACTTACAACTAACTATCTTTCAGAGGTGCAGCTCTGCCTCATGGAGTTCTATCTCGGAGATTCCTAGCTACAGCCAGGTTTGAGTGAAGCGCTTTCTCCATCTGGGCCACTGGATCTTGCACTCATTAGCTCATGCATCCTCCCAGGTTCTCTATAAAGAAGGTATTTTCACTGGCCCCATTTTACAGATAAAGAAACTGAGACTCAGAGAGATCAAGAAAAGGTCATCTTGCTAGTAAATGAAAGTCTGATTCAGATCAGAGCAGTCTTGAGTTCAGAGCCCATGCAACACCTCTCTCTTTTACCTCTTAGAGAAAAGCATAGGCATCGACACCACCCCTTGCCAGGAAAAAAGCAGGCGGGGGTGCTGTGGAAGAATGAGTTCATTCAGTGCTAAGTGCTAAGTGCAGTCTTCCCGTCCGTAGCTGCTAACACAGCGCGAGCAGTTCCCAACTTGCACAGGGGTTGGATTCCAAACGTTGTTTGAAAGCAGTTTCCCCATCGCCTTCCCCTGTGCTCCAAGGTGCTTCGTACACACCTCTCCTCTTACACTCAGCACACTATCTCTCCCCCATGAGGTTCTGGCTGCTGAAGGGCAGGGACTTTGCCATATATTTACTTTGGTATCTATCCCCAGCACCTAGCACAGGACCCAGTCCGTGGAGGTACGAAGTATGCATTCATGGTATTAAATTACAATTCATTTGTTTGGAACTCAGCACACATTTCCCCAAAGAAATGCATTGCATACGAAGGTAGAAGGGGAATGTTGCCAACCAGCCCAGAGAAATTTATTGAAGCTATCTCGTAGTCTACCAATAAGTTATCTGGAGCTGTGGGTGTAGGGTCAGACCTAGATAAACTTTCACATGGGTCCCTCCAAACTACCTTTTTTCCTGCATCTTCCACCCATGGGTCTCTAAGCTTCCTAATCAGTAGGAAGCCTATAGGAGCTGGAGCTAGGCCTTCCCCGCTCTTATTCCCAAATAACCTATTGGCCCTCCTCACTAGTCAAAATTTTCATTTTCTGAATGCAGCGGAACACAGGTGATCCTCAGTAGGAAAAGAATCTGATTAAATTAATTCTTGCTAATGTGTGAATGATTGTCCTAATATCCCTCCACTTTCATCCCCTTTCCACTCCAATGCCAAGCATATGACTGTTTATAGCACAGTAGTCAAGATGCTAGGATTTGGACACAGATCTCAGTTTGAATCCTGGTTCTAACTCTAAGTTTTATGGCTTAGGTGGAGTAACTTCTGTGCCCTGAGTTCGCTCGGCTGTGAAATAGGAATAATTGTATTTATAAAGAGAGCTAATAGTATTATATCACATATTGGGCCTACTGCTAAGGACTTCTTATTCATTGATTTGCTTTATCTTCACAACAACCCCATGAGACAGATACTCCTATTATTAATTATTATTAAATGATTTCTAATAGTAAATATATATTTTATTGATTTCTTGCCTTTCTTCAAAAAGAAAAAAAAAAGCTTTGAGGCAAAGTGCTACACTGATGATAACATTTCTCATTTCTGGCAGCGAGAATGGGAGGGGACAGTCACTGCCCCAGGAGATTTCTAGGACAAAGAGGGCAGAGGCTGCTCCAGATCACCTGGGGCTGAAATGTATCCGCAGAGTCCATTCCCTTATGCTGCTCCTGCCTCCACAGCTTCTTCCTTTCCTCTGCCTTTCCTCTGAAAGTGCCGAATCTGCCAGTGGTCCAAGTTTTTTTCTATCCCCTTTCTTTCTCTTTTAATTTTTTCACACAGCCCATGGCAGCTGCAAGGTGGTGGGGGCCGGGCAGACGCAGCAGCTGCTTGTATGTATGTATGGTCCTCTGTAGTCTTCCTTTGTGAGTCAGGGGCTGTCTGTATATATCACAGGCTACCACCTGGCAAGACATTTAGTTCCATCTATGTTGTTTAAATGTTTCCGAGATGATATCATATAAATGCATAAGGATGGGAAGACCCGTCAAGAAGTCAGCTTCCCGCCCCCCCCCCCCCCCCCCCCCCCCCCCCCCCCCCCC
>PVJC01014355.1:0-23103 GCA_004026665.1 Murina feae | reverse complement strand
GAGGCCTGGGCAGGTGGCAGGCTGGCCACGCAGGCCCCCTGCGGCGGTGTCCTTGTGATTAAGTAACTTCACTTCTCTGGGCCTCAGTTTCCCCTTGTGTCAAACAAGGGGGTGGGCTAAACTATCTCTGGTCCCCCCTGAGCGTTAAGGCTCTGATTCTGAGATAAACCACTCAGGACAGATGACCATTCGTCCTTGTGATGTCACCCCGGGGAAGGACAGTTCGCCATGACCCGAGTGAGCCTTTTCACATGTTTCCTCATCCTCAAACTTGAGAAATGGTCCCTTTTGTAACTAAAAATTTCTCATAATTTGAGGGGTTTTTGTTGTTGTCGTCGCTGCTATTAGGACTCCTGAAAAAAATGAACAGAACTTCACCCTGTCTTCCTACGACAGCGACGCTGTTACACACACAGAGACCCGTCTGTTTTAACCTAGATGATTAGTGTTCAAAGACTTAGTAGCGATGATATTCTATTTGAAATTTATATTTCAGAGCTAGTTAACACACCACCACTTCATCTGAGCTTCAAACTAAAAATTAGAAGGCGAATTATACTCAGTTTTACATGTGAAGAGATTCAGGATGAATAAACCTAAATACTTTCAACAAGTATCTTATCCTGGGGTTTTGAGGGGAAGAGTCAGGACCCAAACCTAGGTCTTTTGACTCAAAGCCTAAAGGCTACAAGAACGCATATTAATTTAACGGCCCCCCCCCACCCGACCCCCAACACACTAGCTTCCCCCCACCCCCGTCCCCAGCTTGAGTTTCTGCTATGTCCTGGGCACCTTAGTGGGACCTTTGCATACAACATCTCAAATCCTTGAAACAACAGTGCAAGGAAAATACTGTCATTCTTAGTTTGGAGAAGGAATAAATCAAAGTTCAGAGGAATTAAGTATTAAGTAGTTGTCTGATGGCTAATGAACACTGAAGGCAAAATCAAAACCAAGCCTGTTCTTTTTAAAAAAATGTATTTTATTGATTTTTTACAGAGGAAGGAGAGGGATAGAGAGTTAGCAACACCGATGAGAGAGAAGCATCGATCAGCTGCCTCCTGCACAACCCCTACTGAGGATGTGCCTGCAACCAAGGTACCTGCCCTTGACCGGAATCGAACCTGGAACCCTTTAGTCCCCAGGCCAACGCTCTATCCACTGAGCCAAATCGTCTAGGGCCAAAGCCTGCTCTTTTGACAGTATTGGCTTTCACTGAAATATGCATCACCCCAAATGAGATCCAATATAGTTTAAGCTTCAGGACTTTGTAGGCCACGTGAATTACTTTTCCATGAAAGTACAGTTAACAGAAATTACTGGTTGGGGGAATTCCATTCAGCCAACTCAAACCTCACTCAGTGGCACTTAAGGTGTCCTGTTGGCTTCATTCTACTTCTTGAACTTTCCAAAAATTTTATTTTCCAGTCGTTCATAAATATTTTCTGTTGTTTTTTCCCCTGTTAACGTGTCTATACTTTGATTTTACAAGATTGGCATTTCAAGTGAGCATGGTATTCTTAGTCAGAATTCAAATGATGGCCAGTAGGAGAATGGCATTCTAGCTGACTTCTTCCTTCCCAAATTCCAGATTATGTGTCCCAGGATCATTTTATAGTTATCCATAATCCATTTTCCTGACCATTTCCCCAGTTAACCCTGTCCATTTAGTATCTGTATAATTCATTGCTATCCTTTAAAAAAACCCACATTTTTATTGATTTCAGAGAGGAAGGAAGAGGGAGAGAGAGAAACATCAGTGGGAGAGAATGATGGATTGGCTGTGTCCTGCATACTCTTCCCCACCCCTCCCACTCCCCTGCCCGGAATTGGGGATCAAGCCTGCAACCTGGGCATGTGCCGTGACCAGGAATTGAACTGTGACCTCCTGGTTTATAGGTCAACTCTCAACCACTGAGCCATGCCAGTTGGGCCATTGCCTATTCACAAGCACAACAACTTTATCTGTGAAATGGGGATAATGATTCCTGTTCTGCCCACCCTCATAGCTCTGGTCATGTTCAATCAAATGATGTATAGAGAAAGCACTTGGAAAAGAAGAAGAACCTTGAACACAGAAGATTACAGTATATTTTGCTTTTGCAAAACCTACACTATAGAAATGAAGCCAAATAATCAGGATTGTTCAGTAAGGCTAAGTTTTGGATGCTCTGTGTCTATTTATTATCATATATAATATATAATAATTATGTAAAATAATCTCATTTCTCATTAAATTATTTTATGACAAATAATGGCTGCTCTCCTACAAAACCTCACCCCTTCTGGCATTGTTATGGACCCTGCATCAGCCTTTCCTTATAGATGTTTCCACATTTTTCAGTATGAGAGTAAATTTTTTTCTTTTTCTTTTTAAAAAGTATTCAAATTGATTTCTAGAGAGAGAGGAGGGAAGAGGAGGAGAGAGAAAGAAACATCAATGTGAGGGAAACATCAGTGGGCTGCCTGCTGCACAACACCCACTGAAAATGGAGCCACATCAGACATATGCTGAAGCAATTTCTTCACCGATACAGCTCCTAGGGCATTGGAAACTAAAGAGAAGATAAACAAATGGGACTACATAAAAATAAAAAGCTTCTTCACAGCAAAAGAAACCATCAACAAAACAACAAGAAAGCCCCTGCATGGGAGAACATATTTGCCAGTGTTATCACTGGTAAGGGTTTAATCTCCAACATTTATAGGGAACTCATACAACTTAACAAAAGGAAGATAAACAATCCAATCAAAAAATGGGCAAAGGACTTAAATAGACACTTTTCAAAAGAGGACATTCAGAAAGCCAAGAGACATATGAAAACATGCTCAAAGTCACTAATCATCCGAGAGATGCAAATCAAAACAACAATGAAGTATCATCTCACTCCTGTCAGAATGGCTATCATCAACAAATCAACAAACAACAAGTGCTGGAAAGGATGTGGAGAAAAAGGAACCCTCCTGCACTGCTGGTGGGAATGCAGACTGGTGTAGCCACTATGGAAGACAGTATGGAGTTTCCTCAAAAAATTAAAAATGGAATTCCCATTTGACCCAGTGATCCCACTTCTGGGACTATAACCCAAGAAACCAGAAACACCAATCAGAAAGGATATATGCACCCCTATATTCATAGCAGCACAATTCATACATAGCTAAGATTTGAAAACATCCTAAGCGCCCATCAGCAGATGAATGGATTAGAAAACTGTGGTACATCTACACAATGGAATACTATGCTGCTGTAAAAAAGAAGGAATTCTTACCATTTGCAGCAACATGGATGGAACTGGAGAGCATTATGCTAAGTGAAATAAGCAAGTCAATGAAAGAAAAATACCACATGATCTCACTTATTTATGGATAATAAAGACCATTACAAATTGATGAACATAAATAGATACAGAGGCAGAACAGCATTGAACAGACTGTCAAACTACAGCTGGAAGGCTTGGGAGGGTTGGGGGGGGAGTTACGAGATCAACTGAAGGACTTATATACATGCATATAAGCATAATCAACGGACACGAGACACTGTGGGGGGGGCGGTAGAGGAAGAGGGGGGAAGGTCAAGGGGAAAAAATGGAGACTTATTTAATACTCTTTGTAATATTTTAAGCAATAAAATGAAATTTAAAAAAAGAAAAAGAAAATGGAGCCACAACCTGGGCATGTGCCCTGACCAGGAATTGAACTGACAACCCCTCAGTGCATGGAACAACGCCCAACCTACTGAGCTGCATCAGCCAGGACAAGAGCACAGTTTTTTGTTTGTTTGTTTGTTTCTTTATATATTTTATTGATTTTTCACAGAGAGGAAGAGAGAGGGATAGAGAGCCAGAAACATCGATCAGCTGCCTCCTGCACACTCCCCACTGGGGACGTGCCCGCAGCCAAGGTACATGCCCCTGACCGGAATCGAGCCTGGGACCTTTCAGTCTGCAGGTCGATGCTCTATCCACTGAGACAAACCAGTTAGGGCTCACAGTTTTTAAATGTTAAATCATTTGGGGGCAGTTCCAAGATGATAATGAACTTCCGCATCCACTAACTGAAAAAATGCTCAATGACTAAAGGATGCTACGGACAGTAAAACTTTTAAATATCCTCACATTTAATCAATCACAGCTGCATCCAAATGCTTTGGGAAAATACAGACATGACTGAGACATCATCCCACCAGGCATGTTTGTAAACACTCAGTAAATATTTGTCACATGAACGCACAAATAAGAAGAGAATGAAAAGTTGCAGGCAATGCTTGCGGTATTTATGGATTTGTGACCCTTTGCCATAACTCCATTCCTCAATCCCTTCCCTGGGCCGAGAGCTCAGAGCTTGGAAACAACTTGTATAATTTCTCAAATACCCAGTATACAGTAGGCACTCAATAATTGTGCACTCTATGTATAAATGAATGAATGCTACTCTTGTCTCCCAATTAGATTATAATTTTGAGGCTAGCAAGTATGATGTAGGTCCTTCTGCATCACCTTCAGAACCCAGCCTCATGCTGAGAAAAAGCAGGCCTCTTTCGGATAAACAACTAATTTAATCAGTATCACTATGAGCAGATGTATTTCCAGAGGAGCTCATTAAAAAGAAAACATCTAAAATTTAAAATACCTAAAGGGCATATAGATGCCTTTTATTCTAGAAAATGCCTGGTGTTTCTCTGCAAGTGAAAGAACGTATAGTGTTAGAAACTTGGGGAGATGTATGAGTTCCTATGGAAAGACAGTGTTGTTGGCCCTCAGGAAGGGAGAGCATCTTCTTCGTGGGACAGGAGCCTCCTCCTTGGAAGTCTGCCTGTCTTCTGCTGGGTAACCTGTGGCCTCAGCAGAGAGGGGCCGCCTGACCAGAAAACCTCAGGCAGAGACTGAAGTGGCGGAGGAGATGGTTAGCTCATTACACCATGAAGTGGCAGTGGCCAAAAGCAATTTACTTCTTTATAAATCAGGAACTAAAGCATAGTCTGTATTTTTATGAGCAATGTGGCACAAAGAATTTGTTGGAGAGCTCACTCACCTCAACAGCGCTGGAGAGAGCAGTCCGATCATCTTGAAGACAAGTGCCTAACGAGGGCTCTTGGAGGCTCGAGTGCCAGGAAACACCACCATGGGGAGAGTCTCCTGGTGGCCACTTCACCTTGTAGCAAAGGAAGTGAAAGTGTCAAGATGAAGAGGATTTGAAAGTTAACATTCCCTCTAAGGAGGGAGGGGGGGCAGGGAATGCAGATACAGCACTTTAAAAAAAATTGTTGGACAGGGAGGGTTCAGGAGTACTTTGATTGTAGGGGACACATCTGTAAAGACTAACAAGAAATATCCTTTCTCATTTCTTGTTTTTTCTCAGCTTATTCTGAAATCTTAGGCCTGATTTTCATATATGAGCAGCCTGGAAAACAAATTACCAAAGGAAAAAAGGAGAGAAAGGATACTGCAGCTGCTTTTGGTTAATTTGATTTTCTTTCATGTTTCATAGCTGCCTTGCTATTCCTGATCTCAGTTATTTCTGTTGAACTGAGATCGCTGGGTGCCTAGGACTCCCCCTGTCCTTGACAGGCCCTTAACCATAGTGTGGTCTAGATTCCCAGTTCGGTAGCTGTGAAAGCTGAGGGACAGTAACATCATGCACCCAGTCGCAGGCCTTTGTAACCCATGACATCACACTCACCAGGGCACCCCTAGATTAATCCCTTGAACAGAAGTTCAACCCAGGTACAACATAGCTGTGACCTCTTCCATCTCCCTGTCTGTCCCTCTTCAATGAGACATATGTCAGCAGAATGGAATATTTCACTTGGAGTGAAGGGCCTGGGTGGGATCTACTGGCTTGGCAGTGGATGGATCTGGGCTGGAATGCAGCCGGCCAGGCCCTGTGTGGTGGGTACTACACAGTACAGCGTATGACATGCACTGGAGCCTGACTGCCCAAGACGTCCTGGTCCTGCCACTTAACTGTGTAACTTTGGCAAGTTAGTTATCTTTCTGTGGCTCATCTGTAAAGTGGGAATGAATAATAGTGGTATCTTCCCTATGACTGTAGTAAAGATTAACTAGATTAATACGTACGAAGTGCCAAGAACTGTGATGAATAGATGACAGACACTTGGTAAAGGCTGTTATTGTTATTACTGTATTATTAATGTATATTATGATTACATCTTCACCCATAGAACAATAGCCATGTCACAGGATTGTAGAACTTAAGTGACATGGAATGTGTGACTAATTGGAGTAAAAGGGCGAATGAATTAGCAGTGTGATCCTGGGCCACACTTGGTCTCTCTGACCCATTCTAGCTCCTCTGAAGTAACACCGTGCAGATCAGGGACTAACTGGCCTTGCCATAAGGTGATGAACTTGTCCTGTGTGCCCCTGGTTTTGTCAGGTTTTTTTCGTGGAAAGTTCCATATCCTGGGGAACACCTGATGCAGGTAACTGGGACAGGAGTGACCTTGGCCCTCTGTGACCCTTGCTATGTTGCTAGGTACACAAATAATTAGTCCCTTGGACTTAGAGGTGTCTTGTCCATGTCCCCCACCCCATCTTAGCATTGGGGAGTGGGTTGAGGGGTGTGTATCACAGACGCTATTGATTATTTATGCTAATTCACCTTCCCTCTTCACCTTCTTCCTTACTTATTAGCAGATCCTGATTTTATTCTTTTGTTCGTTCCCTGAGTGGCCATGTGCCCAGAAAAAGTGACGATAGCCCCAGTTTACCAAGGCGGGGATGGCTCTTGATTCATCTAAGCCAAGCATGCAATGCTAGTCTCCTTACTAGTGTCTAAATTCGTCGGGGAAAGTTGTATGCACTGCTATTATATTACTTGTTGTTAAAACACGGACATGCTCGGTAATGGTTCGTCAAGATATGTGGCCCCAGTGCTCTGTCTCCTGCCCCAGGATTCCTGTGCTAAACCTCCCCCATTCAGCTGCTAAAGGGTTGATGTCTAGCAACACTGGGGGGCTTCCTGGGCCCTGGCTCCAGGCCTCCTGCTTTGTTGGCTCAGTGCCCTCGCCTTTGTGTCTGTTATTTGTTTTGTAGAGTATCTTGCCTGTGTGTGACCTAATTCTGGAGACAGGTGGCAGCAATAATAGCTCTATCCAGTTCTGGAGGCCAGTGGTCTCAGTGGCAGCTACCAGGCCTGGGGTCATGGTGCTGGTATGCACAGCAGCAGGGACAGTGGTTTTGGCCAGGCCAGTTCTGTCACGTGATTCTGGGTAGAGCCTCCAAGCCTCACAGTGCCCTGGCATTTTACTAAATTCCTTTTGTGCTCAAAATAACCATGCCACTTAGCTTTTGCATATACCATGCCACCCAAAACTTAGTGGTGTAAAACAATAACCATTTATTAAGTAAGTCTTCTTAAAGGTCATAAGGAAAAGCATTAGATCCCTTTTGGACTTTGGCCTACTCAGAGGGAGAAGTGGCTTTTAGTTCATCTTTCAAGGATCTGAATGGCCTTAGGCAGATAGTAAAGAATCAGATTGTCTTGTGGGTTTTCCAGGCAGAGGGAAGGATGACACATGGTCTTAAAATTCAAGTTAATGAGAAATAATTCAAAGTCTTACTGACTTGATAGGACTCTCTTTAGTTGCCAGGCCTGCAAATCAAGGAAAAGAGCAGGCAGACAACTGAGCCAGGAGGACTCTTACATTGGAGACTCCCCGAGAGTACAGGTAGCGCTTTCTCTTCACTTTTTCTTCCATTATAGAGGCCAGCATGGTGTTCTGTGCATAAGGAACATTCGAACAATTACCCTTTCCTCATATGGAAGGTGAAATGCTTTGAAGGGGACTTTTATTTATTAAGAATTTTTGGGGTACAAATAACAGAAACCAATTCTAGCTAACTTAAGGAGAAATGGAATTGATTTGAAAGATATCAGGAAAGTTCCTCAGATCTGAGGAACTGTAGAACAACCAGGCTTTGAGAAGAGCAGAACCTGGGCAACCCTGCAATGACAGGTATTGGCCCTGCCATGATGTGAGAGGGAATATGATTGTTCAAGCTTCAGACAGGGTTCTTCTTGCCCAAGCAACTGTGGACAAGGAAGCAGTGCTCCTGGGAGCCCACTTCTGTGATTCAGGGGATAATGCCTAGAGAATGGGGATTTACCGTGAATTCAGTAGCCATCCACAGAACTGCCTGTTAATGACTCTGTGCATCAGTTATCTTTTGTGCATGACAACTATCCCCAAACTTTTTTAAAACAACCATTTTATTCGTTCGTGATTCTGTGGGTAACAATTTGGGCTGGGATCAGCTGGATGGTTCTTTTGGTGGTTTCACTTGGGGTCATTCCTATGGCTACAACTATCTGGTAGCTCCATTGAGGTGATCCAGTCTCCATTTCCAAACCACATTCTTAGGGCAGAGATATGTTTTCAGGTGCAAATCAGATCAAGAAGCACATTTATCCTGGACCCAGTGGCTCCTTTTGATTCAGCATGGGAGGAATGGGAAGATTAAGAGCAAAGGGCAAGAGTGGGCAGGGAAGCAGAAGGCTCTACACAATGTGCCATGGGTAAATTCCTAAGGGAATTAACATTTATCAAGTATTTATTATATGCTACACCCTGCCCAAAGCATTTGTCAAAAAGATCCTATTTTCTCCTCCAAGTTGTCTAGAGAGGTAGGCATCAATATCTTATTGATCCCATTTTACAGATGCAGAAGGGAAGCAACTTGCCCAAGGTCTCAAACTCAGTTAAGTAGCAAAGTCAGAATCTCAACTCAGATCTGTTTTCTTTCAAAGCCTTTGTTTTTTCTCTTCCCCGTGCTGCTGTTGACTCCATCCTTGGAGTGGAAGGTAGCTAGTATATCTCTGCCTACTAATAAAAGAGAGGGCAGGAACTCTGGTCAGTAGCTAAGCTGTTCCGAACTGAGAAAGGAGTTAAGCAGGAATGGAGGAGTATCAAGGAAGCTCCAAACACGTCCCCACCTCTGTCCACACAAGATGTTCATTAGGTAATTGTTCATAATTTGGGTCAGTTCACATTATGCTTTTGACTGTATAAGTGCATGAGTGCCATCTGACAGTGGTTGGAAAATTCATCCTACTCTTTAACTTCTCAAGCTCTGTAATCTCAGGAAGTAAATAAGGATACAGCATGGATTAGTGATTATGATGTGATTGCGATATGAATTAAGGGCAATCTCAGTTCAAGTCCTGGATCTGCTCCTTATGAGCTGTGTGAGCTGAAATGTTCTTGACTGCACATTGGGATAAGCACTGTTTACAAGTCATTGTGAGGACTAAGGTAGTAATGCACTTAGGAGGCATTCTATTCAATGCTGGGGAAGAACTATTCTGGCTCAGCCACTTATTGACTATAGGGTCTCATGCAAGTTTACCAGTCAGAAGAGGCTAGACCATGCTGCTGCAACAACAGTCAGAACATACCAATGGCTTCCCGCACAGCAGAAAAAGAGTATTTGCTCACACACATGGCCATTGTGGGTTCGCTGAAGCTTGGCTTCTCTACCCTGCTCTTGGGCCCAGGGCAACCCCCATCTGGAAAACTGCCAGTCTGTGTGGCAGATGGAAAAGAAAGATGGCAAACCAGGAGCTGGAAGACATGTGTCACCTCTGTCTACTTTTCATTGGTCAGCACAAATCATACAGCCACTCCTGAGTTCAACAGTACAGGGGTGGAAAATCCTGCTACCCGGAGGGGAATTAAAAGGAAGAAAACTGTAAGATATTATCATATAATCATATAATTTACCACTGAATTATCCTGAGTCCCAGCTCTCTTTAAAATGTCCGATGCATAGTAGGCATTCTTGAGAAGAATATTGTCATTACTTTCTCAAGTGCTCTTGGGGTCCCTCCTTAGGAGAAGTACAGTTGTGCCTTATTTAGTTCAACATCTGGAGAGACTCAGCTGTACCACATATTTGTTCCTAAATCACTGAATTGCTTACTGAATTGGCCACAGAGCCACCTTTTCCAGACAGGAGAAGAGGAAAAATTTACTTGTGAAGAAAAAGAGAAGGCTCCTCTTGGCCAGGCCGAGGCCTCTTTTGGAGACGGGCCATAGTAAACAGAGCAGATTTATAACAAGGAGTATACCCTGAACAGAGAGTGAAATGGGATCCCAGGGGCTCAGCAGGGTGGAGCTAGGAGTGACTTGTCAGAAGGCTGTCATCTGCCAGTGCTGTGATCTCAGACAAGCTCCTCCACTTCTCTGTGCCTCAGTGTCTTTATCTGTAAAAGGGGGTGGTGGTAGGGATTCTGCTCTCTCTCATTGAGTGGGGATGAGAGTAAAAGGAAACAAAATATATGACAAGTTTACAAACTGTACAAACCTTTTCACAATGGTTTGACCAAATGGTTAAATTTAATAAAACAATTACATTTAATAAAGATAGGACAGTGTACAAAATATAGCTGACAATAACAATAATTTGGTTATAAATATGGATGTGGTTGTTGAGTTCCAAAAGCATGGAACGTACTCCTAGTTCTTAAGGATCTTCCATGGGTGGCAAAGAAGAGAAAGTTCAAGTAGTTAGGTATTCAAGTTGCTGGCAACCATCTTAGACTATAATTCGGCATTAGTCATGGTTGACTACATTTTTTTTCTTCTCTAGAAAATTAGATGGAGCGTGCAAACATAAAGATGCAGCGTGACCTCCTGGAACAAAACATCGTGTACATAGTCTTGAGGCAAGATTGAGAGACCAGAGGCCAGGTGGGCTGCTTGCTTTGTTGCCTGGGTGCCATTTGGTATCATTTCCGTATTTCATTCAGTCAGCGTTGCTCAACTTCCACTTTCTCCATCATCAAAAAGTATTTTTAGTGCCTTTCATTACAGGAAACCTTTGGCATTGTTCTCAGGGCTGGTCAGATGGGGGAACATGAGTTTTTCATTGTTAGTACATCTGTAAATTAGGCCAGGCAAATGCATCTTTACATCTTGGGGGTGTGGGTGGTTAGTCTCCCCCGAGGCCACATTTCATATTTGACCCTTTGACCAAAGCGAAGGTGTGAGAAGCTTACTCACTCATGGGTACTTACTGGCTCAGCTCTTGACGGAGTAGATGGCTTCCTAGGGACTTTGCCTGTCCCCACAGGACTTGGCTATGGGTCCCTCCACTGTGTTCCTGTATCTGTCATTGTCTTTGTCCCCATTATTTACATCACAAGTATTTAATCATGTGATGCTCACACTGTGCCACATACTGTTCTAAGTACTTTAAGTGTGCTAACTGATGAGACTGTCACAACAACCCTATGAGGTAGGTACTTTGGGGGCCTCTGTTTTCAGAAGGGGAATTGAGACACAGAAAGGTTAGGCCCTTCCCAAAGGTGGCACTGTATGAGAATGACAGGAGTTCGTGTCTGTAAAGTGCTGCACACGGTGCCTGGCACCTCATAAATGCCCTAGGAATGCGTGTTAAGTGAATATGCAGAGTCTAGGCCAAGCTGGACTTCAAGGGGCTGAACATGTTTGCAACGTCTCGGGGCCAGAGGCCTCGGTTTTTCTCTCTCTCGCAGTGGGAACTTGGCCAGGTTGCTCATTCCTTTCTAGGACTTGTGGTTCTCCCCTGTAGGATACGTCTGATGATGGAATTAAACTGTCCCCAGGCCAAAATGTTGCTGGTTGTGTAACACACGACAGGAATTGCAGTTGTAGGGAAGGTGGCTACAGAATTTACCATCAACACCCAGTTGTTGGGAAGAGTCCCCATGTGGAGGCCTATTTGTGCCACGGAAGATTTTTCCCCACTGAATTCAGAAATCTATCTGATAGAAAGGGCCACATTTCCAAATCTTGGTTCCCTAGATCAGGGGTGGGGAACCGTCTGGCCTGTGGGTTATATAAGGCCTACGAAATCATTTGTTCTGGCTCTGCCAAGGCATCAGAGGTGAGTTAATTAAATGTCTGACCAAACATAGCAGGCTAATCTTTAAGTTGATAATTTTGTATGACCCGAAGATGATGTTATAAATATCCAAATGGCCCTTGGCAGGAAAAAGTCTCCCACCCCTGCCCTCGAACCTCATAACCAGAGGTGGTGATAACAGCAGAGGCATAGTTCAAGGGCATCGATAGCAGAGTGAATGTGGAGAAGTTCTTCAGTGTTGACTGCAATAGCATTTGAGGGGCCAGGAAGCAAACTCTATCTCTTGGGGTCCTGGGACAGAGCAGATGCTGGAAGAGGTTGTTGAGGTGGGCAGACCGTTGAGAACGTGGGGAGGGATGTGGATGAGGGAGAGCCAGCTACCAGAGTGGAAGAAGTGTGGATTCCCCAGCTAGCCATCTCTTGGAGAATGACACCAGGTACTACTATGACCCGTGACAATAGATGATGGTGAGTCCAGACCTTCTACCATCATCTCACTTTGCCAGGGCAGGAGAGGTTAATTGCCCCCACACTTTGATGGATGGCTGAAGGGAGGCTCAGAGAGGTTAATGACTCACCACCTTGTCACAGCCTTGAAGTTGGGGCATATTTGAACTTCGGCATCTGAGTCTCTCATACAGGATCCTTCTCAGCCTTCCACAGATTCACATGACATGAACTTTTCCATTTCCCTTCTGACTTTGGAAAAGCTGATTTCACTTCCTTCTTCAACCTGACTCTACAAATATCAGTCCTTCTTAAAGTACTTATGTGATGGGGGACAGTGAAGGGAATGTGTCCCCCACTCCCCATGTTTCCATGGGAGGAGGCCTCCATTCTACTCCCAGAGAGAAATATATGGGAGAAACACATCTGCCACTCCACTCTTCTTTCTCTCCTCCTAGAGGGAGAAATAACTTTCTTGGCGGGTGAGGTTGGGGAAGGGTCTTCTCACAGGGTTGCATCACTGTCCTTCAGTGCAGTCTGGCCACAAGGAACAGCCATCCTCGGCTTCCCATGGAAGCAAGACTCTAGTCCCTCTTCTGGGAGGTGGTTTATCCTAAGGTTTTCAATCAGAAGATATTTGGAATCCTAATGTGTCTTGGATAGAAGCCTCCACTTTTTCAGGCCTGACAACCAGAAACCATGCTGCTTTTTTACTACTTCTGACAGTGTCCTCTGCCTCTTTCTCATCCACTTGGCTCTGAACCCAGCTTGTGGCAAATTGTTATCATTATTGTCTGCATCAGCAGTGCCTCAGTTTCCACTGGAGTGGATGCTTTTTCTCTTTGGACACCTGTCTGTGTGTGCGTGCAGCACGCATACACCTTGATGACCATATTCTTACTAATTTTCAATAGTAGTCCTTATGGAATATGCAATTTTATTGAATCACTTGATCCTACTTATAATAATTCACTAGTTTACTTAGTCATCAGACATCTGATGGGCACTTGCCTCGCCCCTGGTTCTGTTCAAGGAGCGAAGGCTGCAAAGGTGAAAAGACCCATTCCCTTCTGTGGAGGACCTATCAATCTGGTGGGGAGAAAACATGGAAATAAGAAATATAACACTAGCATGCTTGTTGTAGTGGAGACAGAGAATGCAGCAGAGGTATAAAAAGTGTTACAAAGAATGAGGGCCAGAAGGCCCTCATGGGACAACTTTGGATTAGGGGGTGAAAATGAGGAGGACTTGGGCAGGTGGCCAAGTGAAAGAGAGAGGGCACCCTTCCAGACAGAGATGCATACACTAAGTCATGAGGCATGGGGAGAAATGGGAGACTCAGAGCACAAGTAATTTCCCATGGCTGGGGCTGGAGTGCTAGGTGGGGAGTGCCAGGCAGGGGGTTCCAGGAAGCTGGAAAGAAAGAAAGGGATCAATTTATTAAGCCCTATTGTGCCCTGCTAAGGATTTTGAACTTTATCCTATGGAGATGGGCCTTTGGGAGATAAGTAGGTTTAGAAGGGTGGTGACCTTACTATGGGATTAGTGCCCTTTTAAGAAGAGACACCAGAAACATCTAGTACCCATCTCACACGATACATACTTACTACCATATTTTTATTGTACTTTATATCCCCATGACTAATCAGTAACTACCAATTTGTACTGTTTAATCCCTTCACCTTTTTTACCCATACCTCCAGCCCCCTGACATCTGGCAACCATCCAAAATGTTTTGCGTATCTGTTTCTGTTCTGCTTGTTTGTTTATTTTGCTTTTTAGATTCCATATGTAAGTGAAATTATATGGCATTTGTCTTCATTTCTCTGGCTTATTTCACTCAGTATAATACCCTAATTCCTTTAGCTTTTTCTTTTCAGGGAAACTCTTTATCTCTCCTTCAATTCTAAATGATAGCTTTGTTGGGTACAGTAATCTTAGTTGTAGGTCTTTGCTTTTTATTACTTTGAAAAATCAGCAATATAATAAATGTAATTGGCACCTCTTAAAAAAAAAGAAGAGACACCAACAAGCTTGCTCTCACTTTCTCTTTCTTGCCATATAAGGACATAGCAAGAAGGTGGCTAAACTTTTGCAAGCCAGGAAGATAGCTCTCATCAGAATTCAACCATGCTGGCACCCTGATATTCAAATTCCAGCCCCCAGAACTGTGAGAATATATTTAGAAAAAGTCCAATAATTTTCCTATGATTTCCCACAACTCCATGTTGCCAAATCCAGGGGTCACTGTCCTCTTATCTTTTTTGACCTTTCAGCAGCAGCCACCAGAGTGGACCACAATGTTTTCCTGAAAGTACGTTTTCTTTGCTCCCTCTGACACACATTCTATAAGAGTTGTCTACTGTACTCACTCTTGTCCACCATGGCCAGCTGCCTATTTGGCATTGCCTTCTGCATGTCAAGCAAACTGTGTGTCCACAGAGAATTCCCCAAACTTCGTTCCCTCAGCCAATTGTCTCACAGTCTCTCCATCATGGTAAACAAATGCTTCCATCTTCCCAGTGACTCAAGCCAAATCTATGGGGTTTCCTTGATTCCATTCTCTCCTTTAAATTTCATATCAAATTCATCAAGAAATATTGCAGATTACTGCAGACTATTTCTCTTCTCTCCATGCCCTATACCAGTGGTGCTCCAACTTTAACATGTATCAGAATCATCTGGTGGCTTGTTAAAACCAAATTGCTGGGCTTCACTCACCCTCAGAGTTTCAGATCCAGTAAGTTCAGAGCGAGGCCTAAAGTTTGCATTTCTAACAAATTTCTCAGAAAATGCTGCTGCCGTACTTTAAGAGCCACCAACCTATAGGAGCAGCTTATCAAGTCCCCATTATTTTTCACCTGATATACTGTAACGATCTCCTAATTTGGATCCATATTTTTACTCTCATTCCATTTCATGGACATTTTTGGTATCGTCTGACCTCCTAGTACTTTAAAGAAATATATCCTTCTTATATTTGGGGAAATTCCAGCCTTAAAAGTTTTACTCCCTAAAACTAGAATCTAGAAAACTCAAATTCCTGGCTTCTCCTGCAAGTGGAATGTAAGCTGGTGACTTAGACTCTGCCAGTCAGTGTGCCTAAGAGACTTTTGATTCAGTGGTGAGCAGCTTGAAAAAGGAAGCCCTGTGCAACCTCCCCCCCCCTTTTTCTTATTTAAGAAACAGCAAAGTCAACTGGCTTTGGGGGTGGCAAGGATGCCATAGTTGAGTTCCTCACAGAAGGATCACCAATGGAGCATCCGTAGTAGGGCTTCCCTCCTTATGGTTTTAGAAATTATCCTTGGACCTTTGACCCTGAATCTTGTTTTTCAGATCCTCCAAAATATCTATGAGCTGCTCAATATTCTTTTAAAAGACAAAATTTGAAAAATAAATATATAACATTTAAATAAATTTCTGCTAAACCAGCCAGAGTCAGCTTTGTTAGTTGCAATGAAGAACTCTGGGTGATACACCCTTTTGTAATCCATTCTCTGTTCAGTAGAGATCACATATTGATCTGATTCAATCAATTTGAGGATAGATCAACTCCTCAGCTTAGCTTACAAAGCCTCTATAACCAGCCAGCCTCCTATGGGCCTCCACCTCATCTGGTATCACTCCCCTCCTTGCCCACTTTGATGGGACCCCATCGATCATTGTTTATTTCCTCAAATGTGCCAAACTTGCACCCACTGTAGAGCCCTTACACAGGCTGTTGCTTCTGGCTGGCGGTGCTCCCTTTGGATCTTCACTTGACTGACTTTTTGTTTGTTATTCAGAGCTCAAATTGCTCGATATAAATGACATCTCAGCAGAGAACTCTTTCCTGACTACACAGCCTAACATGGCCAGCGTCCAACAAAAATCTCAGTGGTTTTCTCTTCTGCAGAGCGCTAATCACTGTTTGATATTTTTCTTATTTGTTAATTTATTTATTGTGTGCCCCCTATGCCCTGTAAAGATCAACTCTGTGAGAACAGAATTTGTGTTTGCAAATAGATTTACCCAGTCTGTTGCTTGTCTTTTCATGTTCTTAATGGTGTCTTGTAAAGCACAAAAGTTTTTATGTTTGATGAAGTCCAACTTATCAATTTGTTCTTTTATGGGTCATATTTGTGGCATCATCATATCTATAAAATCTTTGACTAATCCAAGATTGTTAAGATTTTCTCCTATGTTATATTCTAAATGTTTTATTATTTTAGCTCTTATATTTAAGCCTATGATCAAATGTGAGTTAAATTTTATGTATGCTGTGAGGCAAGGGTCTAAGCTGTGTTCTTCTTGCCTTTGGCCATGCAATTGTCCCAACACCATTTGTTACAAAGACTATCCTTTCCCCAATGCATTGCATTGACACCTTTGTTGAAAGTCAATTGACCATAAATGTCAAAATAAATATAAGGTTTTATTTCTGAACCCTCAGTTCTGTTCCATTGATCTATGTGTCTATTTGCTCATTTCCTTTTTTCCCCATTGAATTTATTGGAGTGACATTGGTTAATAAAATGATATAGGCTTTAAATGTATTATGCTGTGACACATTATTGTGCTGTGTGCCCACACCCAAAGTGAAATCTTTTTCTGTCACCATATATTTGACCCCCTTTACCCTTTACTCTATCCCCAACTCCCCTTTCCTCTGGTAACTACCATACTGTTGTCTGTTTCTATGAGTTTTGTTTTTCTTATTTGTTCATTCATTGCTTTCAGTTTTATAGCCCACCTATGTGTGAAATCATATGGTTCTTTCCTTTTTCTGTCTGACTTATTTCGCTTAGCGTGATATTCTCAAGATAATGCTTTTGATTTATGGTATGAGTTTAGGCCTGAAATGGAGTTTTTCTCCCTAGAATGTTTAATAAATATCCAGGCATTGTTTATCAAATAACCCTTTTCTTCTCCATTGATTTTTTTATGGTTGTTAAATGGTCAAAAGACATTTTTACAGGAACTTCTTCATGTTACTCTGACTCATCCCATTTCCCCCCATCCAGCACCTTAGAAGCCCCTAATTCTGTTTAACCAAATGAGATTGTCCAGCCTCCAAAGAGCTTAGGTTGGCAAATAGGAAGAGAACATGGACATGTTAGGATAATAAACACGGAAGAGATATTTGCATTGACCTCACCAAAGTGCATTTGTGGGACAGTAACTGCAATGAAGGGCTTCTGAGGGGAGTTTCATGTTTACTTTGGGTGGGGTTGTGGACACTTAATCTGAATGTCACCCAACCCCTGCTCAGATTGTTTCTACCTATTTGTCTGACACTATTTTAATCTTCTGGCTCTGGCTGTGGGATTTTAAAACATCAAATGACTATGAAATTCTGAGAGAAGACTCCACCTACTCCAACAGAGTTTAAAAGTTCATCATTTTTCTGAATGAAGACATACTTGTGAAATTTTCAGAAGACTTAAGGCTGAAAGGTACAGTTTTATGACAAGTGATCTAATTAAGGTTCATTTAATCTTGACAGGCTGTGAAACACCATTGAAACCAAGGGATGAAATGAAATTCAGAAAAATTTACACTGCTGCATTTCCTTTTAAACAAAAAAATCAATGACAGTATTAAGGAGGCTTAATAAAAAAATTAAATATTAAATATGTTTTTATTGATTTTAGAGAGAGAGGAAGGGAGAGAGAGATAGAAAAAAACCCCCATCAACGTGACAAAGAAACATCCATCAGTTGCCTCCCATATGCACCCCTACCAGGGACCAAACCCGTAACTTGGGCATGTGCCCTGACCGGAATCAAACCTGGGACCTTTTAGTGCATAGGACGATGTTTATCCAACTGAGCCACGCTGGCCTGGGCAAGAATGAAATTTTAGTTGCTTAAAAATTCAGTGTGGTTGTATTGACTTAGACCTGTTCTGTTTGCAAGGAACAATGACATACATTAGAGAAGGACACGTTGAGAAGAGTGAAGGAATCATAGGGAATCCACTTCAACTGCTCCCTAGCTGGGCCTCCTTAGTGTGGTCACTCAGGCTATATGATGGAACTGCATCTTAATTGGGCCTAGGTCAAAGGCACTGCCACCTTCACCACCACCACCACCACTACCGACAAAGCAAAACATTGCATATTTTAAAACACCCCAAACTTGTCTCAATTTCCAAGTCATCAGGAACTGGGCTTTTGGGAGCTCAGCCTAAAAATTAATTTATTCTTTTTTTATTTTTATTTTTTTATGTTAGCTGTTGCTATACCTTTCTTGATGGATACTTTATAGGTAGGATAGTTGAAATAAGTGAGAGATTTTTTTCCCACCTCTCACTCTCTTTCCCTCAATAAAGAAATTAGAGCAAGTAAGTCACTGGCAATTTTGTTAAACAATTTTGCAACTTGTTTATACCTATTATGGAAGTGAAAGTGTTAAAAATCCAGACTGCACAAGAACTTTATAGATCCCTTCTATACTAAAAATTGTTTTTAAAAACTTTATACATGCTATTTTGTAATCTTTTGAAATTTAATGCAAAAGAAAAAGTTTATTCTTTCATTAACCCTTTTTCTACAATTGTGGCTTTGGATTTTTTTTTCGGAGTGAACTATTTTTTAATGTGAAGTCTTAATGGTTATCTGTTGCTGTGCAACAAATCTTGTTAAACTTTCACTCATGTGGGGCACAAGTCACATAGGGCCCTGAAGGTCATTCACTGGAAGGACTTTGGCTTTTGCCCTTTGTGGGAGGGAAGCCACTCAAGGGCTTTGAGCAAACACATAACTTATGTGTTCACAAGATTACCCTTGTGAATGGTTGCTCTGCTGAGGATGAACTAAAGGAGTGTCACCCGGCTGGTGTAGCTCAGTGGTTGAGAGTACATCATGGACCTGGAGGCCATGGTTCGAGCTCTGGTCAGAGCACATGTCCAGGTTGCAGGCTTGGTCCTCAGTGTGGGGCATGCAGGGCATGTAGGATGCAGCCGACCAATGATTCTCTCTCATCATTGATGCTTCTATCTCTCCCTCTCTCTCCCTCTCTGAAGTCAATTAAAATATATGTCTACATATAAAAGTGACGGGCTGTCTACAGTGAGAGCAGGGCACCAGTTAGACGCAATTGCCATAACCCAGGTGAGAGATACAGTAGCTTGGAAAAATGAGGTAGCCAGAGGAGGTGATAAGATGGATTAACATTCATCTATGCTTTCTCCTATTTATTTTATGGCATTGTTACCACATAGGAAGTGAATTTTGGTGAAAGGTTTGAAGTAGTCATCAACTAGACAAACATTTCTTATTTTAACTATATATATTAATATGTTTTTTATTGTTGATAATATTACAGATGCCTCCCATTCTTCCCCCCCCCCCCTTTCTTCTCCTCTCAGCCCTTATTCATCCCCACCCACCCCAGGCCTTCACCACCCTATTATCTGTGTCCATGGGCTTAGACAAATACTTATGGAACACCTATTCTTCATCCTGCACATTCACAGCAGAGGAAAGCCATTGGAGACTCAAGCAACATCTGTAGCTTTGACTTGAACCATTAACAGGTAATATCTGAGTATCTGCTAATGAAGATTCTGATCCTGTCCTCTGATAAGGATGCTTTGTAATTTAGATCCCTCCGTAGTAAGGCCAGCTCTTCCGCAGCCAGGAGCCTCCCAACCCCACCTGCTAAGGGCAGAGACAACTTCTATCTTAATGATCCTTTTGAACCACCACCTTCCCTCTGGTGAACTGCATCCTATCAGCCTCCACACTGGCGGGACTGGTATGGAGTGAGATTCCTAAGAATAGATCCAACTCTGGGCGCCCTCTGAGCTCTGCCATATCCTCCTGGGCTACATTTGGCGTTTTTCTCTTCTCTTCCTCCCCCTTCGGGGAGCCCCAGTGTTCTCAGCTGTTACATCAGCCTGCTGCCCGGGCTGCCAGAGGAGCAGAACAAAAGATGCGAGTTGGTGACTATTCACATCTGTACTTCTCAAAAGCAAACAGAACAGATGCCCTTAGCAACGGGGCTCTCCGCGCAGGCAGGGGAAATGTCCCCCTAAGGGGGAAGTTTCCCTCCTAAGAGCTGACAGAGCCACTTAGCGATGGCAAGGAACAACATGAAACAGAACATTAAACTTTGATGAACTGCAAAGCCTGGGAGGGTTAAGCTGCGAGTCAACAGAGATGTTCTGATCTGTATAAACACCGCTTTGGGCCTTATTTGGATGGTGTTTTCCACTGCCTTGCTCAGGAGAGAGGGTGTGGTTTTCTTACGAACTGGGTGGTAGAGAGCACTTCTTAGGACCTTGGCGTTGGCCAGTACCTGTCCACAGGCCCGTGTGCAGGCCTGGCCTTCCCGGGTCCTACCCTCCTGGCTCCTTCCCCCACCTGTCGGACGGGGTCCATCAGCCACTGGGTGCCCCCCTTGCCTTCTCTCTCCTAAGGGCCCTTACCCAGAGCCCTGCACGGAGTAACATAGACCAGAGTTGGAGTAAGAACAGTCACTGGCTCGTAACAATTGCAAATGGGTTATCTCCCCTGGGCCAGACTCATGCTCCTTGAGCCTGATCCTTTCAGTTATGAAACCCCAAATCCTACCTACCCCAACCACTGTGAGGTAGGTAAGATTTGGGGTCTCACTTTACAGACAAGATGACTGAGGCCCCAGGCGGTAAAGTGAATCGTCCTGGGTCACAAGGCAATCCATGGCAAAGCCGAGAGCTGCCCAGGCAGTTTTATTCTCAAAAATTCTCAACCACCAGGTTACAACTGCCCTGACTCTCATGTCTGGAATGGACAGAGGAGATAAACTGCTTAGAGATGTTAGGGGGAAAGGAGGCGGGGCTTTTTTCCCCTCCGTTTTCGTGCTTCTCCGCCATCAAATATTGCGAACATTTCTGTGTGGAGGGAGTAGTGCCTCAATGTATGTTTAAAATTCCCTTTCTCTATGGGGCTCTTTTTCCGGCTCCAGGGTGACACTTGGCCCAGACTTTGCTAATCGAAACATTGGTGACTGTTCCACCACCAAGGCAGACCAATCGGAGGCCATGATGTGTGAATGGGGGCTTTTTCTGAGCTAATCGGGGGAAGTCTCCTTCTTTTCTCATGAAATCGTCAGCCAGGGAGGATGCAGCCCCCCTTGCTGTGGAGCCATTTTGTGGCCATGAGTAGGAAACCCCATCTGAGAAGGAAGCAGAGTTGAGCTGAGAGGACACAGTGGAGCCTGACCTCATCCTTGGAGCATTCGAACTGAGCCATGTGCTCTTCAGCTATGTACCCTCATAAAATCTCATTTCTGTGACGTCAGCTTGCGGCAGGTTTACTGTTGCTTGTAACCAAAAGAATCCTAACGGTTCCGCTAAGCCTCCAGTAAATGTATGCTTTGTGCCACAGTCTGGCCTGCAACTGAACAATTAAGAAGGACCTTGTGTCTACATGGGGAGAATTACAGCTGCCTGGGGCTGCGGACCAGGGCAGTATTAGCAAACGCTTGTGTGACCTTCACCAAGGACTGTTTTAAGTGCTTTTCTTCATATTAGCTCATCAAAGTTACCATTATCTTCACTTTTTAAAGAAAAATGGGAACTGAAGACACAGAGAGGTTGGCGAACGTGTCCAAGCTCACACACCTCCAAACTTGGGAGTGCCGTGGGCCGGGCTCCAACTGCAGCCGCCTGGCTCCCGGCACTCTGCCCCCTGCACTCGGGACCTGCAGCCCCGGGCAGAGGCTCCAGTGGACCCTAAGATACAGACATTTATGCAAAACAGTTGTTTTGTTGTTGTTTTTTAATTTATTTATTTTTATTTAATTTTTAAAAACAAAATACAGAAATATGAGTGAAAAATCAAGGGCATTTGGATAAGAAAATTCTGACCCACACAAGTAGAGACAAAGATGGTCATATGACCCTGTGGTTTTCCCGCAGACTCACTGATCGACCCATGACACTGAAAGAAGCAGAAGACAGGGGGCCGCGGACGGGCACCCACTGGGCCAGCCCCAAGCAGTGCCCTTGCCTGCTAGGCTCCATGGACCTCTGTCTGCCCCTGCCTCGTGTCTGCTCCGTGGAAGCAGCCCCCTGAGCACTACCCAGTAAGACACGTCTACAGTTTCAGAGGAAGCCTCCCCTACAGGGAGAGGGAAGGCAGCGGCTGGCCCCTATGGGGACCTGCCTCACTGAGGCTTTCTCCCGTCTGCATCTCCAGTTAGGAATGCTCAGTGTGGAATGATTACAGAGGGCTGAGCACTGGGCTCCCGCTGTGCTCTCAGCCCTTGCCCATGCCATCTTCCCTACCGCATCCCACTCCCCTTCTGCCTAGGAGCCCCAAAGTGCCTTGTGTGGAGTTCAGCCACATGCCAGGCACTGCCCTACGCTGTTAGCATGCATTCACTCATCAACACAAACTTAGAAGGGAGGGATTCTTATTCCCATCTCCAGATGAGAAACCGAATCTCCACGAGCGGCTTTGAAGGCACACAGCTGGTGCGTGCTGGAGCTGGAGACAGAGGGTTGGCGCTCTACCCCTGGCGGACATGAGCCTCCCCGACTCCCTGCTGCTGTGATGTGTTCCCTCCCCCTGGAACCTCAGATGCTGACAGTTGCCTGAGTTGCCCCTGAGCTGGCTAGCGCTTTGGACATCCTGGCTTATTAACGAATTACCCTGTTATCCCTCAGGTCCGCCTCCCTCCCACATCTTGGGCTCAGAGCAATCTCAGGTGGTGCCAGTCATCTCTAGCATCTTGCCTGGCATTTAAAGGAAGCACTAGGGCTCACTCTTTATCTCAAATCCAGCAGAGGCTGTGCTGTGCGCTTGATTTCTTGGACTGGC